>JAXGGA010001260.1:0-161222 GCA_038373865.1 Uloborus plumipes
TTTTGCATTGATTCGTGACAAACTGGGGGTGTAAATGTTTGAATTGCTATCTTGCTCACTCTAATGCACTATTTTAACACTTGAGGCATTTATTATGGAATTTAAACGTAAAAGGAAGTAGTGTGGCGTGCACACCTGATGTTTTAAAATTACTACAAATCAGTTAATGCTTTATACTTTGCATCAAAACAAGAAATCACTTTGAGAAAAAGAGCGCTTGAAATGCTTGTTGTGCTGACGATTTTTTTCATAGTACTATTAAAAATGCAACAGCTAGGGATAAACTGCAAAAACTATCGTCTGTTAGTATGAAAGCAACTGTAATTAAAAGAAAACAAAACAATGTAAATAAAATCATTTCATTGCTGCATTTTTGTTTGTCGTCTGCCAAGTTTGGCTTGTGTATCTTTGAAATCGTGAAAAATATTGTCTGCTAGTGGAAAGAAACTTTATTTGAACGAAAAAAAAATCTGGTATGGACCCCACACTACTTCCTTTTACGTGTAAATTTCTTAGTAGATGCCTTAAGTGTTAAAATAATGCTTGGAATAAGCAAAATGACAATTCAAACATTTACGCTCCAAATGTACCACGAAACAAAGCAAAAAATGATTTACAACAATTCCGTTTCTAAATATCGTCGATTTTAGCATCATTGAGTGGATTTTTCGCAAAATACCGCCAATAGCGCTAAATTGAACCCAAACTCATAAAATATTTTTTTTCGCCAAATTTGTCGCTAATTTGGCGATATGTCACCAAGTTGGCGACAAGCACGTGGTGACTAAAAGCTTGGCGATATATCGCCAAGTGGTAACGCCAATTTATATCACTTAAGTCTGCTTTGATATTAGCACTGATTCACCCCCAAAAGGAATAAAACACCCCCTTGGGAACATTCAAGTGCAACCAATGACCTCCCGTGACCTCCCATTAGGGCAACCCTACTTTTGCTTAGTTTAAGTACAAAGGAAAACGATTTTTGCGGCTTGATGCAAGTTTTGCACAGCGATTCATATCATGTTCATCCTGCAGACATGCAGATACTGCCGTTTACCTGCTCACAGCAACGAAAAATGCAGTTACTGCTAATTACCATTGGTTAAAAAACAGTTTTTCTTCATCGGAAACCAAAAAAAGATGCTTGTACCATAAAACTAATGTAACATAGATTTCAAAAATGCAAAAAAATGAAAATCGAAAATTTTGCAGTTACTGCCCTTTACCTGCCCACGGCAGTATGTATGCAAACATTTCTGCCCATTTTACTATGAAAGGACATTCTTGTGTATTTTACCTTGAAGTCATACTTATAGTACACTGATGTACAAAACTTAAGCAACAGGTGGCTTATTCAGCATAACTCAGAAATCACGTGAGAGACATGAATTTCAGAAATGAGAGACATCATTTGGTACTGAAACAATGAGGAAAACAAAGTTGCACAAAAATGAATGTAATGCATACAGCACATAATTAAACAAAAAAAAGCTTTATAGAACTCATAGTGCAGAATACACATTATTGCAGTTACACATTATTGTAACTGAAAGATAAATAACGATAAGAAGATGTTTTTTAGTACAGGATATGCCCTCCTATAACTGCAATGGTTGATTCGCACCATCTCTGCATACTCAGCACTAGATTTTTCAGCCGTTCTTGAGGTAACAGTGTTCATTCCTCAATCAGCATCCCTTTTAATTCTTGGTTGTTCCCTGGAGGATATTGATGCACCACAAGGCTTCTCCCCTAAGCATCCCACATATGTTCTATGAGATTTAGATCAGGTGAGTACGCTGGCCAATCCACTCAAGTGATATCTTCACCTTTCAGTAGCTGCTGAACCGCATTAGTCCGATGTGGCCGTACACTGTCATCTATAAACCTGAAGTCTGACCCAATGGCACCTATGAAGAGCTCCTTTCAACAGCGATCTCCTGTTACAGAACCTCGGTCAAAAACCAAGGAGCTCAGTCCACCCTAATGCCTCCTCAGACAACTCCAGTGCTGTCATAGTGGAACCTTTCCTTTATATTACTAGCAATAAACCGTGTCCCTACCTCTCCCCTAGAATTGCTTATGGCACTGAAACTACTCTCATTCATAAAGAGTACATGACTCCATTCATGAGACGTCCAAGTTTTGTGCTCCTTACACCTTTGTACCACTGTAAAAGATGCTCATGGTGACAAAGTTCAAATGGGCTGCAGTGTTCGGGACAGCAAGTGAATCAGCTGCCTGTGTGAAGATGTCTGAACACTGTAAACTGTGACAATGTCGTCAAGTGTCGTAGCGGCAGATGCTTGCTGAGCTATGGCATATGCTGACTGGTTTTGGGATCTTTTTGCCAGCAGGACCATGCATCAGTAATCAACTGTAATTGTTTTCTTGTGCCATCTACCACTAACCTTTTTAAAAGCTGGAAGGCTTTTCAAGAACAGGGAACAACACTTTTATTGATTCCAAACTCTTCATCCAGACTGGTCACATTACAACCCTCCTCCAACTTTCTGATCATTCTTTTACCTGTTTAACCATCTTTGTGATGTCTTCAACCCATAATAAATGAAATAACTCACTTGCACCTGCAGCAAATATCCTTAAATGTAGCTCTGACCTTCCTTTTATTGTCGTCTTGAGTTGTGTGCACCAACTGCAAGCATTTTGCATTCACTTACGTCACCTGTGCACTATGTCCAAGACAGTTGCATACGCATCACATTTCTCCTGAATTGCAAATTCATTAAACTGATCACAAGAACCCATTTTCTGCAATTTCACGGCTATCTAATTAAAATTAGCATTGTTGCTTAAGTTTTGCACACCAGTATAGTTAAGTCTACTTTTTCATTTTAATGACACTTCTGGCTTGACCAGAAAATATCTTTAAAAAATGGTTCCTTTGATGAAGTTCAAAAATTTAATATATTTCAGGTAAAGAAACATCTATTATTAGTATTTTCCTCTTGATAACATTTTTATAGCAATAAAGTAATGTGAAAGAAAATGATTTACAAAAAAGGCAGAACAAAATAAATTACTTTCTTACTTTCTAATAAAGCAATGTGCACCTAAAGAAGTTAGCTTTGTGATGAATTTCGAATATACTTTTTGAATATCCAATGATGAAATTATTTCCTCAATATCAAGCTGAACTTTGAAATCTATGAAAAAAGACATGAATGAATTAACTCAAATGAAAATTGACCCCCATTTTAAGTGTTTTAAAACACAGCATTTATGCAGTAGTGTACATAAACTTAGGTATGCTCCCTCGCAAAATTTTAAATGTGCCCCTCAACCCGCTATTGAACTGTAAAAAAATATTTTCCCAGTGTAACTTATAATGCTGTTTTACTCATAATGCTGGATCGTGCGGCACCACGCCCCACGGGGGTGCTATGTACGCCACTGCATTTATCCTATCTACTAAACAAGATAAGTTTGACTGGTTGATAAGAAAAGTAATTTACTTTCTATTAAAATGAAAGTAAAGCAGAAAATCTTATAACTTCACATAATCAAAAGAAAAAACATTTAAACTTATTATGCAATGGGCAGCCCGCAGCATTTACGAAAAATGGTTTGTTGCTTGATTTTAGTTTAGCGGCACAAGAGCCTTTTTGTGTTATACTGTGCTAACCATTTGTTTATTTTATAACATTTTTTCAATTTATATAAAAAACGAGAAGTGGCCACAAAATTACTTTAAAATATCAAGTTGAAACAAGCATGTAAACGAAGTGTTAAGTTTAAAACAAGGCTGAAGAAATTAACGATAAAGTAATTTTGTCAAATTGGTGGAAGAACAGAAACAGAAAGTCCGCCAAATTGGCCATACATCACCATATTGGAAGGAAATTGTGTGAAAAAAATTTAGATACCGCATTCAGAATCAGTTTATCAGTATTGGAGATATTTAGCAAAATTTCAGTAGAATTAACGTTAAAATTTGAAGTGGCAAACTAGTAAAATTTCTCGAAATTGTTAGTTATTGCCACACAATTTTTTGGGGGATTTATGAAGATATTATTATAATGTACCACAAATCTCCTTATTAGGTACCCTATCTGTATATTTAATAGTTTTTAAGCAGTTGTACCATGTTATACTCTTTTAAAATATCATATGAAATGAATCTACAGTCTTAACATTTTCTTAAGAAAATGCCTGTTTTTTCTGCGTGTCTGAAAATCACAAATCACAGGACGACAAAATCACCTAGAGCAAATTCATCAATATTTTTAGTACTTATTAAGCATGCTTCATTGACAGTTTTTTTCCCCTAGATTTCCACCAAAAAATTGATAATTTTTAGCAACCAAGTTGAAATGGCCAATAACTGTATGGCGGCAAATAACTATACCTTTTCTCCTATTTAAAATAAATCTAAAGAGGTTCCTCTACTATCATATAGAAGTTGGGTAAGACTTCAATTGAAGTATGAGGTTCAGTTTGACCTTTAACCCTACACTGCCATGACTTTTTATTTTTCTTAGAAAAAAATATATGTGTGTTGCAATGTAATAAGGAAACACAGAAAAATATTTTAAAAAATTTAACTCTAAATTTACACCACTTTCTAATTAAAAATAGTTTTGTTGCCAAATGGCTACACCATGCATTCAAGAGATAAAAATGATTTTAAATGATAGTCTTGGAAACAATTTTTTTTTTTTTTTTTTTTGTAAAAAAATAGAGGAATTGAACATTTGGTGCACTGTACTCTTGTAATCCTTTACATTTTGACATTTTACATTGTTGTTTATTTGTACTGTGTTCTTTCCGATGATCAATTCTGTCAAATTTGATATCTTTGGAGGCTCTCTTGTGCAAGCTTTCCTTTTTTTTTTAGTTTGTAACGCGAGTTCCTCTGTAGCTAATGGTCTCCCTCTTTTTAATACGTTTTTATTAGTTTCACATGGTGGGTTTGTTTGTATGTATGTATGTAACTCTGAATAAAAGATAAATTTCACGCTCTTTGCAAATATAAAAGTAATACATTTAACACTATCAGAAAAAAAGACTAAACTATATTACATGTTGATGTGGTGAATGTGATAAGTGCATGTAAACTTAAGTGCGGATATTCAGTAGTTTTGAAAATCAGAGGGAAACCAATGATGATCACAGCGGATTCCTATGTAAAAGTGCATTTTTTAGTTTTTTCTTAAACTATATTTTAAAATTACTAATGATTTTACTTGTTAATATAAGCACAACGTTGTGCTAACTGAAATCTAAAATGAACATGTTTTAAAGGCTTTTCTCTATTGAATATTTTTGTTCACTCTGTTGAACATCAACTAAGCATTGATAATTGCGAGGTCTAATAAACGGTAGAACAACCGAAAGTACCACTTTTTGATCCGTATGATTATTCTATACCTTCCAAAAAGGGAAAGAAGCTAGCGCGAAACAAACACAGCACATACTTCATAAACTACAGAGATGAATTGAAGTGTTCTCTGGATGCTTACAGCATAATGTCACCAAATGGCTACAGACATCTATTATATCCTGGATTTCTTCCAAATAATTATTTTGAAGTAAAACGCATCTTAAACGAAAGATAAATGTTTATTTTATTCATGTTATTTTTTTAAATGACAAAGAAAAATATTTCATTGTAAAAAATAATCTCAAAACTTGATAGTTTAAGTAATTTTAAAAGCTATCCATATGGATTCATTTAAGAGCATGTAATAGACCAGTGCTACCATGTATTAAGGATAAATGGTGATAATTGCTTTAAAGATACCCAATACTTGCTTTTTATGCATTGAGTTGCCTTATGACTACATTCTGCTATTCATAAGGAGGAAAAATTGTCCACGTATCCAATTGGCAACACTATGTAGTGTAGGGTTAAGTTAAAAAACAGATTTTCCACTATTTGAAAAAAAAGATAAAAGGTTAATTGGTAAATGGACTTTCAGGTTATGATTTTAAGCTTAGTATTTAGTCATTTGCAAAGAGAAGTCAGAGAGGATACAAGGTAGGGTGGTTCACAAACCTATGGTGAAAAAAAAAAATTGGTCCTAGAGGTCACGGCTGTGCCTCATTTTTTTACTCTTATCCACCCTAATATACAGCCAAAATTTCAACTTCCTACTTAAATAAAAAGACGGTGCTCAAAGCTCAAATAGTTCTCAAGTTTTTGTTAATTTCAAATGCTTTTTGGTTGCGCAGCAAAAAAAAGTTCAGCATATTTTTGACATCATTTGTGCTGATTCTCATATGAAATGATCCCCTGAATCGAAATATAGCTACCGTTTCCCCCCATCGCTCCCCAGTTTTCGAAAACGGTGCCCCCTTCCCCTTCTATTTTCTTCCGATTTCGAAAATTTCATAGCTATTATTTGGAGGGAATTAATAAAGGAAACATCATATTTACTACTAAAATTCTTCTATAGGACTAGAGAGGTAAAAATTTCAAAATCATAAACACTTGTTGCAAGTTAAGAGACTCTTGGGGATATTCCCCCTCCCCTCTCTAAAATATTTAATATGTCATCAACAACTCATTTTTTTCCAGCTTAAAAATTTTTCCACTTATTTTTGGTTGCAAAACAAGAGTATCGGACTCCCACATTCAAATTTTTTTTTTCAAGCTGTACAATTTTTTAAAACCTTGGAAACATCACATGTTACATACGAGTCGCACCGCAGATCTCCTTCAGTAAAGAACTTTCAGTATTAAAGTTTACAAATACCTTTGTGCTATTGATGTAGAGAAAATTACAATGTTAAGGCTTTTGTCGGATGTCTATGCATCCATAAGCTCAAAATTTTTTTGCATTGAAAAGGCGTTCCTTGTAACGCCAAAACACGTGTCTGCAGTTTCCCTGCCTATTTGTGCCTCCTTAACGTTGTAGTTTTCTCTACAACTTTCAGTTTTATTTACATTTATTCTAGTTATGTTCACAGACGTAATTACCATTGCAAGTTGCGGAGCAATCACCGTAATAAGGAAAACAGTGATTATATTTGGATTCAATGGGTCAAAATAATAATAAACAAAAATAGTGTCAGATGCATTTAAAATTTGTTTTTTGTCAAGCAGTGTTGTTATGCTCGAATTTGCAAGAAGTTTTTAATTAAAGGCAAGATATTTAAACTTCTTGTTTTGCAGTTCAACTTTATATATATATTTTTTAGAGAGAGAGAAACTTTTAGGATTGAATATTTTGTTGTCTTAGCAGGGATAGCTATTCAATTTTTTTTCAACAAGTAAAAGAAACTGCTTATCGTCCTCAATATTGAAAAAAAAAAATCCTATTTAATTCTTTAACTATTTGAACATTGCTATCAGCAATATCATTCGATATTCTTTATTTTTCTTTTCTCTTGACAATTCTGTGATTGATATTATGTTTGCATTCATTGGGGTGCAGGATGAAGGATGTTAGAAAATAATCTTTAATGTTCGTGCTTGAAAAACACCCAATTGTTCTGTACTACACTTGTGAAATTTCAGATCTTTATTCCTGTTATAATTTGCTTTTCTTTAAGGCTAGAATTTTATCTGAAAAACTAAGTCAAAGTAACTAATTTATCAGAAAAGTGCCATAAGTACTTTTTTAAAACTCCTAGTAGCTCTTGCATTTTCCAGGTTGTTCATATCTAGTAAGATATTTTTCCCCCAAGTTCAAATATTCCCAAGAGTTTTAATATTAAGTGGAGCATCTATTATTCTATATATTAATGTTTTACTGTACAAAAAAGCACCAATACTGTTAAAATCGTTGTATCTGGGTGTGTTCTCTCCGGATTAAGTGAAAAATTTCCTTCTTATATAGGAAAATAAATATTTTAAAGACATATAAGAGATTAGCCATCCACCAATCATTATGAATATCAACTCTCATTCGCCGATAGACTTTCTCAGACTATCTCCCAAAATGGCTAATAATAACTTAATTATCTCTTTATAATCAGCAAGAGTAATAACAGGTTTACCTATAGATTTATAAAAAGCTTGCAGTTTAATTTTCAAACTTGTTTAAAGTCTTCTCTCAGTTCTATGCATAATATTTATTTTTCTTTCTTTTTTTTTTTTTTTTTTTTGTTTAATGCTTTGTAGAACATTCTTCGCTTTGAAGTTATTAAAGAGTAAAACGCCTGAGGAACATCAAATAAATATCTTTGCCTAAACTACAGATCAGTTCTATGCTATGATGACGACAGGCTAGCTACAATAGTGTTTGTGCAATTAATTTTTTTGATTTAATTCTTCTCTTAGTGCCCTTGCGCCATAGTTATCACTATAACTTTAACACTTTAAATCCTGCTCTTTTTCCTCTGCATCCCACTACTTTAAAAGCATAAAGACATATTTTGCTCAGTTTCTCCACAACTCTATTTTGGCATGCTTTAAAGTTTTTGAAAACCATCGCTCAACATGTACGCAAGTAGTACTGCAACCTACATTGTATAATGTGTTCTAATAATTTTTTTGAACCACCCTAATACAAGGAGTATATTTAAATTTATTTCATCGGGAGATGTTTATCAAATTGGATGACAGACTATAATTCTGCACACACGATAGAAGACCAAAATGTTAAATTTTTCAAACCATGGATTATCTTGAAATTGGAAAAATTTATAAAAGACCCCGATTTTAGCAAGGCAATGCAGGAGATTGACGGAGGATTTCCCACCTCTGAGATCAGAGGGGTAAAAAATAGGATTGTAAGTGCCTCATCTGCAGGAAAAACTTTTCAAAAAATTAAACTTTTAAAAGCGCATAAATGCTGAAGAATTTCTTCCAGAAATGACTGCCATGTAGAAAGCTAGGGCTTTAAATGAGGACTTTTACCAAATTAGTGTAGATAAGTAAAGGGACAATTTTTAACAAAGCTTCATTATGAAGGTTAAGTCCTGATAATTAATTTGTCTAAGTTTTACTTGAAAACACTGAAGTCATTTTCAGAAAACAGAAAATGATACGATAAGTTTTTGCAAAACCGAAAATTTCAAAGCAATTTAATGCACTTACCTTTTTCATCAGAATCTGGCAGCTTTCCCATGAGTACAACACTTAGTTTTGATAATGTTAATTGAGACCAAACTGTCAATTTTTTCACTAATTTACATTCAGCATTGCTTGTATCTTCATCAGGTGGATTTTTATTTACTTCATTAGTTTCATCAAAAATATTTTTTGCCTTGGACACTTCGTGAATTTTTTCTTCCGGGTGTATACTTTCAGACTCTGAAAGTTCAGAAGCTTTGGAACAAAAATATGAATTCCATGACTTGATTACTTCAATGAAATTTTTAACAGGTAAAATAATTTTAAGACAGTTCACCAGTATCTGCATCTGAAAAACAAAATATTTGTAGTGGCATTTCAAAATAAATAAAGATGTACAAAAGTACATAACATCCATCCTCATTTTTATTTTAACGCACAGAATAGGAAAAGATTTTATGAACTGCATTGGGAAATTAATTTCACACAGAGACACATGGGTAAAAGGAGCAACATAATGTAAGTATTTTTTGAAATATCCACATCACAGTGAACTTTTTTTTTTTAGATTTACATGTGAAAACGTTATTATTAAGCTAAAGGTCATTTGCGAGTAGAATGACAAATACTTCACCAATCATACTAACATATATCAGTATTAAAATTACTTTTGTCATTTTGTTTCTTCTTTTTTATTTATTTATTCATTTCTATTTAAAATTTTTTGTAGCAAATGAAACAAATTTTTATATCAATTAAAAACAGAATTTGAGCTATTTTTTCCACAGCAAATATAAATGTTACACATGAACAACTTCATGACTATGTTGTCAGAAAACGTACAAAAAGCTAAAATATCAGACCATTTTAAATAAAATACAAAACTGACAATCAGCAACTGGCTCTGGGCCCAACTGGGCTGGTCTTAGTGAAATTATAGACTCTAATGAAAATCAATGGCCCTCTTAAAGCTATCTACTTCATTGCTCCTTATCACCTCTTCCGGTAAACTGTTTCAAGTTCCCACTACAATGCTAAAATAGTAATTTTTTCGAATTTCCAAGTTAGCCCGAGATTTAAACAGCTTAAAACAATGACCCCTTGTCCTGCTTTCGGTGCATAAAATCTAACGCCGTAACATCTTTCATTTTGCTAAATTTAAACAACTGAATAGTGTCCCCTCTGATTCTAATTTGTAAAAGACTATACATATTAAGCATTCTTCGTCTGGAATCATAGTCCGAATCATAGTCAAAATAGAAAAATTCATTTACTAACCTTGTATCCCTCCTTTGTACCCTTTCCAAAAAATCAATCTCTATCTTCAGATAAGGAGACCAAAACTGAACAGCATACTCCAAATGAGGTCTTACCAAACATATATAAAAGCAGAAGAACCTTCATAGATTTGTTTGAAACAGATCTATTATTAAACCCAACCATCTTATTGGCTTTGTTACTAGCACTTGACATTTCCCAACATTTAACTGCCATACATCACTTGTGTCTGCCCATTTAGTTTTATGATCCAAATCCTCTTGCAACTGATTTACTTGTTCATCAGTTTCTACAATCCCCATAACTTTGACATCATCAGCAAAACAATTCATGTTTCCAGAAACATTTTCTTGAGTATCATTTATAAAAACAAAAAACAAAAGGGAACTTATAACTGATCCTTGAGGAACCCCACTTAAAACCTCACTTCATTTAGAATGGTTACCCCTTACAATTACTATTTGTTTAGTTCCTGTCAGTTAATTCCTAACCCAAACAAAAAGTGCTGACGTTGCCAGAAAAACTTTCAAGTATTTATAGCCAAGAAATATGATTAAAACACACTTTCAATAAAGATATGTTTTAAATCATCCATGAGAAAAGCTGGCTTAATACAAAGGGGGGACATAAAATTACTGCACAGTGTCTACAGAAAGGTTTTTAAAGAAATGCATGCTTACAAAATAATTAACACTATACAAACCAATACAAGATGAAATAAAAAGTGTAGAACAAAAAATAACACTTAAGATAACCTTAAAAGACAGAAAGGATAGTTGTCTAAAAAAATTTATATCACAACTTACTTGTAAAGGAGATAAAACTACATTCACAGATTTGCTATCCATATGAATACAGAGACCTAATTGATTTTGGTTACTTTTGTTGGATAAAGCAACAGTTACAGAAGCAGTAGTTGGTGAAAACAAAAATTGAATATGATCTTTATCAAATTTCTCACTAACAGAATATATACTCATGCAGTCAAGTTGAAGTGTCCATGGAAAACAGTCTTGATCTAAAGAAAAGAAAAAAGCACTGAATTGACCATGAAATAAATTGTTACAGTATTATTTAGAAAATAAAATTTATAAAAGCAGTAATAAAAACAAATAATAGACTGACATGAAGTAAGGGAGAGTGGAGCTAAAAGTTCCGCTTTTTAATCAAGTTTAAAATTTGTTTTGAAAACTTGGTTCAAGAATTAATATTCCAAAGTTAAAACGTACTATTGTTGATATATGAGGGTTTTTTCAGTAAAAACAGGACAAACATTTTCCTAAGAGGGGTAAGAGGTAGTTCCATTTAAATGCAATAGGTGGCAGAAAAAAAAAAGCTTTTTCCTGCTCTAACCAGGAAAGTACTCGACTTAAGCAATAATGAAAACAGTTTAAAATGATACCATTCAAAAGAGCATACTGCGACATATTTTTGACCCAAAGATCAAGTGCCCAGGTCTCCTCGTTTTCGAGATAAGGGGTCTCAAAGTCGGCCAAAAAATTGTCAAATTTGTAGACTTGGCAAGAAATTTAATTTACCTCCCGATTTACCAGTTTGCTGCTTGCTAGGCATTGCATCATTTCTAAGTTTGGTCATTTGCAAATAAAGTAAAAGATGTTTTATGTTAACCCTTTATTTGTATGAGCTAAAATAAAGACTGATTATCAAGACTATGATGTGGAAAGCAGAGAGCTTTATCCAGGGGAGCCAAAACTTTACAACGAAGTTAAAGTTTTATCTTTTTACGCATGATAACAATATATTTTAGAATTTTAGTTATTTTAAGTTTTTTTCACTGAACTAAGTTACATGTGTTAATTATTATAGGTTAAAATATATTGTACGTATTTCTTAATTATTCAGGATAATTAATATAAATAAGTATGAAGAGCAGCTAATATGAGCTCATGTACAAAAAATGAAATAAAGTCTTTGAGGAAGAAATTAAATTGTCATGGATTATGATATGAGTTCTTATTTCAAAAAAAAAAATGTTGATACAAGAAGTTTTACTATCTGTCTGCTGTTAGCAAAAACATTTAATTTTTTTATTTGAAATCGAGATGAAATAAATAAAAATTTTAAACAGAAAATTAATAGAAATGTCAATAGCTGCAAAATTATCTCCATGTCGGAAATTACATCTAGAGAGAAGTAGTTATTTTCATTTTAAAAGAATACTAATAGAGTCAACGCTTATTGTTAAAACCCCTGAAGCTCAAACAAAATTGGTCCCAGTAGAGAAAAGTCTCTGTAACGTAAATGTAAAACATATTGCATGTTAATTTCATACTGTCTAAAAACACTGGAATAAATTTTACTAGTTCTGCTTTATGTTCAACGGGTAGGAAAAGACTAACAAAATTGTAAGTCAATACAAATTTTAGCTTACTTTTCTGTAAAAGTTGAAAATAAGTGAAAAAAATCATGAAAAAAGGCCTGATGCATTGAAAAAAAAAACGCTCAAAAGAATTGAGTCGAAAAAGCACAACTTAATAAAAATAACTAAATACACACGGAGAAATTTAAAATAGGAAAGTTGATTTTTGAGCTGTGGAAACTGCACCTGTCAGGTTGCCTATTGGTCAGTTTTTCTCCTCTTCTACCCCACCCCTCCCCCTGGAATAACTTTTGAGTGCATAGTCTGATTTGAATAATTATTTTATTTGATCGGAAGGTCTCAGAGAGGAAAACACACTCCAATATTCGATTTTTTTGATTTGGCTAAAATTTCATTCAATTTTGAATTTTCGATCTTTTTTCCCTGTCTTCCCCTTATAACTTTTGAGGGAACAAATCCGATTTGCGCGAACATTTTTTTTTTTTTTTTTGAAATATCTCAGAAAAAAGACATCATTCCGGTCAGATTTTTTTATTTGAACAAATTTTCATTAAATTTTGAGCAGTAAAAAAAAAACTGCCCCAAATAGCACCGTCCCTCATAATTTTTACGACAACAGTCCTATTTGAGCACTTTTTTTTTAAAGGTCTTGGCGAGGACACCTCATTCTGGTATTTGACTTTCAGATTTGAACATGTTTTTGTTCAATTTTGTACAGTCAAAACAATTAGCATAATTCCGAACTGCTGGATTTGCCGAACAGTTTAGTTGAAAAAATCTCCATGAAACCATTCCTGCATATCCAGTGATACAGTTGACAAAAATGTTTAGGGGAACTCAGCTTGAGTTATGGGGTACCCACCAAAAGAATTCTGGACCCTTTAAACTAGGGACCTACTTTTATCGCAAATAATACGATAAAATTTATTTTTGATGTTGTTTAAAATTATTTTTCCTCTTTAAAAAGCTCTCTGCTTTCCACGTCATAGGCTTGATAGTAGCTTTTTGTTATAACACACACAAGTAAAGTAAAATATTACTGTAAAGCCGTCTTTCAAACTTTGCAGATGATCAAAAATGGGAAACAGGTTTCCTGTTAGACGCAGTTTCCCGATTTCATTATAACTCGATAAAATTGACGATTTTTCAAAAAAATTCAGCTGACTTTAGGAACTTATGTCTCGATAACGGTTGAGCGAGGGCAAAAACGCGTGCGTCCAGAAACATGTTTTTCAATGCTCTTTCGATTGGTACTCATTCAAAAAAAAAAAATCCATTATTCCATGATCGAGTACTTTCCTGGTAAGCAAATT
Source organism: Uloborus plumipes (assembly GCA_038373865.1). NCBI lineage: Eukaryota > Metazoa > Arthropoda > Arachnida > Araneae > Uloboridae > Uloborus > Uloborus plumipes. The sequence continues at coordinate 13,916 of JAXGGA010001260.1, forward strand.
CGAAATGGATACCTGGTCATTGCAAGTAAGGGAAAAGTTTGGTCATTGCTGCAAGGGTAAAAAAAAAATTACCAAATTTAGGAATATTAGGACAACTTATAATCTCGGATGATGTAAATTAAGCAAAGAAGTATGAGCCAGACACACTAAACTAATATTACATAGTGAATGAACAGGTGGGGAATCAGTATGGCACGATGTCACCAAAGTATTACAACTACATATCATAGAGGTGGCTGACCACCAAATTGCTCTCCATTACTTTAAATATGAATTAAAAAGATGACTCTTGTCTCCTAAAATCAATGTAATTTTAAACATGCAAAAGAAAAAAGTTTTTTTTTGTTTTTCGTTTTCTTTTATTTTGTTTTGTAGAAACTCTTATTTGCATTTTAAAATTACTTGTAACAAAAAATGTGCCATGTTCTCCTATGGTCAATTATTCTTTGAGTCAAACAATATTCTGTGTTTTAAATTTAAAAAAAAAAAAGAAAAAGAAAGAAAGGTAAACTTATTTCTTGTAAATTACCCGAAGAACAGAAACAGAATAGTTGAACTGAGTTTTTAATAAACAGTAAACTCTGAGTTATCTAAACACAGACAAAGATTACACTAAATTGAAGCGCAGTTTATTACTGAGAGAGATAACTTTTCACTCCAGGGTCCCCAGTAACTACCACAACATGTGGTTTATCCGGATGGATGGGGCCCTGCAGAGTGCCTGGTTCTTTTGATCCAAACAAGGAGCCGAGCAAACCCCTGGTCCAGGACCCCCAGAGGTTTAGAGAGATAACTACGATTATTACATAAAGAATGGCATGAATCAAATTCCTGCTCACTGGTAAATATGGAGCACTCTTACGAAAAGGCTCATATGACCTGAATGAAAAACCTGGAACATGGTTATGCCACAATGTGATTTTTAAAAGACCCTTTTAATAAGTGTATAAAAAAACTCACTCAAATATGTTTAATAGACTGTATGTTAAAACAGAACTGGTATCAATAGGCAATAAAGCTTAAGAGTGAATATTTGAACCTATACCAATGCCAAGAAAGAAAAACAACACCTACATTTTTTACAATCAGGGGAATATTCAACAGGTACATTCATCTGTAATATATCTTCAGCTTGAAAGAAGCAGCTAGATGAGTTGTTGTTTTTAATTTTAATTCTTGGAAAGCTAAATATGAAACAATCATTTAAACCACCACTTTTTATTGCAGATTGCCATACTAAGAGTGTTGCAGAATTTGATGATTGCTTGATCAATGTGCATGATGGAGGCAAAAGTCCACATAAACTTTCAATATCAATCTAAATAAATAAAAAAAAAGGAAGAAGAATGAAACTGAGAAAGCTTTTTAAAATGTTAATCAATAATGATGACACTGCAAAAATAACTTTCATTACCAACAAATAAACCATAGTACTCAACAGGCCCGTCATTTAGGGGGGGTCAGGGGGGTCAATTGACCCCCTGACTTTGAGAAATCAACGTATTTACATATAAGTGGGCGTGGTTTTTGCTGATTTCCGATGAAATTGCATTGCGTTTTCACCCTTGCCCCCCCCCCCCCTTGGAAAAACTTGAAATGACGTCCTTGGTATTCAACATTCTTTTAATTTTCTCTTAAAAGTGGCTTGGGTTTCAAAAATATAAAAAAATAAATTGATTATACATTTTTTTCCTCTTTCTGGTAAAAAACTTCAAATTTAATTTTCCTTTGCTATATCCAGAAACAAGACAGTGAGAAATTTTAATGATTTAAGGAATAGTTCTGACAAGTAGCAAATATGTAGCCTGATTAGCAGCCAAAGAGATTGCCTTTTTTTATTCAATTCAATGCGATTTCTAAATACGAAAATGTATTCATTTTACTATGATCACGTTTAGCATGTAACTCTAAGGACACACCCAGTCATTTATATAATGGCACCTAAGAAGGTTCTGCTTCATTACAATGAAAAAGAAAAGCTGAAAATCCATCATTTCAAGAAAACACTAATCACGATCTGATACTTTGCAGATCAGCAATTCTCATCATCATTTTAAAAGTTATAAGTACAGTACTTTATACAGAATAAAGCAATTTTTAAAGTTTTTTTTGTACACCATAAATCTACTTGTATTGAGAAACATTGACATACATTTATGTAAAAACAAAAACTATTCTGTAAGTACAGAATAGTTATAAATAGTTTGAGGAGTGTTTGTAAGTGCTAAAACAGTTTTCACGTCAATAAAAACATGACATACATATCTTTTTCACAGCAGAGAATTTTGGCTAACGTGAAAGGTCTTGGAATTTCTCCCTCGCATAATTTGGAACTTCACTGCACATCTTTCCCCCCAATTTCATATAATAAATTTATGTTGAATAATATTTAACTTCATAAAACATATAGAGCTAATGAATATCAAAGAGATTAAATGTATAAAACAGGGAAAGTGGAAGTTAGCAAATCTGAACTAGGTATTATTTGAAAATCAAAATTACAAAATATCATAAACCAAGCAACACAACCCATTTTACATAACTAGGATTTTACTTGCATTTCTTTCAGGGTTTTCCTTTTCTCATGCACACAATTTATTTTAATGAAACATAAACAGACCAAGAATTAATATTTATAAAGCTTAAAAATTTTGGAACATTTTGAATTCTTTTGACCCACTTCAGAGCTTGACTGAAAAAATAATTTATTCTTAAAATTCCTTTAGAAAAGGAACAAAATAAACATTTCAATCTAGAAGATATAAGCAATAAGTTGAGAACCCAAGAAACACTTTTTTATGTATATATACCTCTAAAACAAGTTGAGACAAAAAATCACTGTATTCAAGTAGAGCAATTTGTAAGCCTTTAAGGAATCCTTCTTTACTTGCAAAATTAAGAAGGGTTGACTGTGATTTGGTCAATGATTGGCTGACAGACTGCTCTTTTGTACGACTACTACAAGTTGAATTTTCTGAAAAGAAAGAGAATTCAGTGCTACAGTTTTTCATATAATGCCAACACATAGGGTAATTGCTGAGTTTTAAATTTTTGCAAAGAATAAACAGAACAACTATTTTAATTGACACATGAGAAACACAAGATTGTGACATTTCCTACAGTAAAATAGTATTACAGATGCAAAAAGAAAAAAAAAAAGAAAAAACGATTTTAGACGTATTTAAAAAAAGACATTTTTTGCAAGCTTCAACTTCAACAGGACCGACCCTACTTGTTAGGTTTCTTGTTTTTACTAATGGCTTCTGTTGCATTCATAACTGTGAAAACGTCATTTAATGTTCAGGATACCAAAATTCAAATTAATGCAAGGGTGCCTGTCTAAAGTGTGTCTGCGTGCATCAAAGAAAATTATATAATAAGCACAGAAAAAAAAAAGAATCTAAGGAACACCAAAAACTGTTAAGTGAAAGCAATAAGAAATGGTGAATGCACATCAAAAAAAAAATTGTTCACTTCTAACATATGCGCACACGCGATCAAGCACTTTCAGTTAATCATTCCATAAGTGCATAATTTGATTGTTGATAAAAAAATGAATATGCATAAGTACATATTTTGATTTTTGATGTTTGATAAAAAAAAGTACTTTAATTCAGGTTTACTTCAAACACACAATTTCAAACATAGTATAAAAATGCTATGTTTGAAATTGTGTGTTTGGTTGCTTAAGATTCTGTATGAATATTCCAAAAAACTAAGCAACATAAACTTAGCACAAGCAAGGACACTATATATATATATATATATATGTATATATATATACTAGCTGACATGGTGAACTCTTTTCCGCCTTAAAAGCAATAAATAAGCAAATTTTTGAATTTATTAAGTTTTTTTATTAGAAAATACAAAAAAAAAAATAAGTAACTACATTAATCATCCATTATTGTTTCTGTATTTACAACCAGCTTCACTGCGCTCCAGAAGCTGTCAGAACATCTGTTTCATGTCGCCCGGCGACAGAGGATCAAAAAAGGCTTAGTTAAAAAGATAATTTTTTCGGACTGCTTATCAACTGACTGCTCCATCCATAAATCCATCCAAACAAACTTTTGTATATATAATAGTAGTAAGAAGAACAGCCACTTAAATGCAGTCCAGGAGCTATCCCACCAAGCGCTTTCCACCTCTCAGCCTCAGAGGCGTAAAAACTCTTAAGTGACAATCGTTTCTGACAGCTTATCACATATAAATTTCAAGGGAAGTAACGCGTTTGTTTATAATTTACTTCACAAAAAAGTCAAATAACACTCAACGCACCGCTAACTTACAACCTGTTTACTGCGCTCCGGAAGCTGCCAGAACGTGTGCTTTATGTCGCTCAGCCATGGAGGTGTCAAAAAAGGCTTAGCCAAGAATACAGAAAAGCTGGTAGCTAAATAGATAATTTGCAACAAAAAATATATTGCGGTACTAAATTGAGATAAAAACTATCCTATCATTTAAGTTGGACCAAACTGAAACCCCATGCAAAATTTGGTTAAAATGGGTTCAGTAGCTGAGGAGTCCATTGGCCACAAACACAGGGACACGTAATTTTGATATATTAAAATTATATATATATATATATATATATATATATATATATATATATATATATATATATATATATATATATATATATATATATATATATATATATTAGGCCATATTGAAAAAATCCAACTTTCTCGGATCGTTTAGCGGTAGTGTAGAAAAGTTGTGAACTAGCATCACTAAACTGTGCGAGAAATTTTAAAGTTCTAGGTTGATATCTTCATTTGCCTCAGAAGACCGGAAATTCCGAAAATTGGACATAAAATGAGTAAATTACAAAAAATAATAAATAATACCAAATTTGGGGCAGCACTTAAAAGTAGCTTAATTGAAACAACTTTAACAACACAAAAAATTAAAATTATAGATTAATATCTTTTGCCGCCTAATCAGCACCTAATTTCGGAAATTTTGACGTATTTTGGTATTTTTCTGTTTTTACTGTTTACTTTTTGCATACTTCACATTCAAGGCATACTAGGTTTGGCGATCTGCCAAAAAAGTGAAACACGACTATTTTCTTCCCTATAAACAAATGGTACCATCGGGTACCAAATAGGACCAGTACATCTCGTAACTTGGGCGTGACAGTACTGTAGTAAACATAGGCGTACTTAATGGTGAAATTCATTGGGCTGAATTGACACTTCAAAAACCAGTCCAAAGAATTATCTGCTTACTTCATTCTAATGAGTTGCGATTACATCTATTTGAGTCTATAGACAGCAAGTCAACTGGCCCTACATCCTACACTACAGACATTGGACGGAATGCTAGCTTATATCCAATTAGACATTTGCACCACATTAGTTCTGGCGTTTGTTATTCAGGTCTAGCTAACTGGGAACCAAGAACGTTGAACTTGATCCCGATATCTAACAATTGTTAATCGAATTCTGAGGTTATATATCTACATCAGACCCAATCAAATGAGAGATTAACTTTGTTTGTATTAATTCTAAGTGTCTACGCTCCATCATTGTTCAGAATTAAAATTCCGTAAAAAATGGAGGGAGACACCAGTAGCATTTCATCAGCTCATCTTTTTACTTGCCTTAGAATTATCGAGACGACGTAATCTAACGAGTTATTTCGCGCAACGCTTAAACGGCTCTAGTAAATTTTCTTTTAGCCATGTTAACTTATGAGAGATGCCATATTAGAACCCTAGCAGCTAGGCGGATTATCAAGCCAAGGAAAATTAGCTCAATGAGAAAATGTGTTCGCAAATTCGTTATTGGGCAATTCCACGAAAACGCCTATACTTCGTCCCACATGTGACGTTAATATATTTCATTAAAAGTAGTAATTTTAAAAGATAATAAAAAAAGTTTCTTGCCTTAGAAATCCCACACTGGTTTGTGATTTCTTAACCAACCAAACTTTGCTCATGAGCCTTTAAAATTACTATTTTTACTGAAACACATGAGCATCATCAGCGGGATAAGATGGAGGCTGTTTCGTGGCATGACCCTATTCCTGATGCAAACTTTGGAGCTACTGACTATGTAGATCTCATTGAGTGGCAAGCTTGTTATGTGACAACACCTCCAGTGCTCTCCAATTCTCAAGAACTTCTGAAGATTATACAGGACGGTGTGTAATGGACTGCTTTGACTTTTTAAACTTTCCTTCTTAGACACAAGCAGTTGAGCTTTGTATCGTCAATATAGTCGATACCGAAAATACAGGTTTTTTGTGCTCTGTGACGTCACATCTTGTGAGATGCGAATAATCGCTAATCTCAAAGTCACTTCTAAGATTAGGTATCTAGAATAGCTTTGAGAAGTCCAAGACAAGGTAAGAAGACGTGAGTTGTCTTCCTCGGCAGTGAGAAGCTGCTTGTTTATTGCATTTTTTCTCAACGCGGAGTGTGCCATAATGTTTATAAGTTCTGCAAATATTGTTTAGAATGTTTTTACATAGAGAGTTAAGATTTTTTCTTTATTTTGAGTTTGATGTTGGGAAGCATCCATTTATCGGCAGTAATTGTAATTCTGCAACTGTGCTGATTATCTATAATCATCCTTATTTTACTGATTAATTGGCCAAAATTTGCAAATTGAAATTACTTTAAGGTATGCTCAAAACTTGAATTTATGTATCTACTTAACCAGGGTGTCGATCTAACCCAGGGGGAGGGGGGTACATTTCCTTTAATAAAATGAGCTCTTTACTCAAATTCTATTTTCTACCGGGGGGGGGGGGGTCATTTTGTTTAAATCATATTGCATTCAATTTTAATTTTTTCTCACAGAAAAATTGAATCTTTGTTTTTCAAGTCTTAAAATGATAGCAAAAGCATAAAATATAAATTTGCTTCTTTCAATTCTCAAACATAAAGTATTTTGAATGCATTTTGGAAAAAATATACGTAGACATATGTGATTTAGGATCCCCATTTCTCTCTTCTGCATTGCCCGAAAAATAGGGACGTGTACTTAATATTTCGAGAGTGAATATATATCTCTTATAGCGAAAAGGCCAAAATATCACGAAAAGCAAAATTGAGTCTATCAAAATCATTGCAAAAAGCGCAGCACATGCACTAATTTTTACCCCTCTCAAACAACAAATATTTTAAATACACATTTTGAAAAAGTGATACATAGACACAGGGCACGATTTTGTAGGACATTGAGCACGAGCTTTATGTGCTCCCCCCCCCCCCCCCCAAAAAAAACAATATAATGAAGTAGTAAAATATTTTGGATTTCAAGTTTTCGAAAGAGTATTTTTAAATTTATTTCTTATCTTGTCATAGTGTGATATGAAATTTCTCCATTTTAAAAACTTTAGACAGATTTAAGCCCCCCCCCAAACGTTGGTGCCCTGGGCCTGTGCCTCATATACCTTAATTTTGCCCTGCCCAGACATGTGAATTGTTAAAAAAAATTATTTCTAGATTAAAAGAAATTCTCTCTTTAACTAATTTCAGAACTAAGAATATTAAAACTTATGGAGTACATTGTATGCATTTACTATGCATTCAAAGCTACAATTCAAAACGGGGAATCAGCAGAAGCTAAACCCTACAGCCAAACTGCAGTTACCAACAGTTATTTGGCTCGACAGCCAAACTGTGCTTAGTGCCATCTCTAATTAAAACCTTTTTAAATTATGAAAACTATAACAAAAGCTATTCACAGAATGCAAAAAGAAAATGTTTATAACAAAACATGCCATAGATGTTTATTGCGTTTTTCATAACTGCATTCTTATCAATTAAAAAAAAATATATATATATATATATATATATAAGTAAATACAGAATACAGAAATACATATAATTAAAAAGGGGGGGGGAATTAAAATCCCAAAAGACTTAAAAATACATGAACATCAAAGCCTGTGCTGAACTGTCAGCGCAAAGCCGCTAGAAACAAAACAGCACATTAATATTGAAACAGGCAATCAAAACGAAAAGACGAAAACCAAAAACACAAAAGCGAACCAAAGCGCAGCATTTCATCAGGGGGAAGACCGCACTTTGGCCCGAAAAGGCTCTTTCTAAATAACATGTGGGAGGGTCCCAAAAACATGTTATCTCCCCCGAGAGCCTTGAAAGAAACCAGGAAAACACATAACACTCACCTTCAAACGGAAGGAACAAGGAATCTAAAAAGCACCTGAACAGATTCCGAAGATAAAAACACCTGAGTGAACTGGAAACTATGCAAGAAGCAGGTAGGAAAAAAAAGTTACGGTTACGAAATATTGACAGAACACAGTCCAGCTTTTTTTAGATAATTAGAATAAAAAGATGACGGAACATTATTGTATTGAAGTGCAGATTTCAAAAGAGTAATGTTTTTTTGAATGTAGTTGTTTTTGTTACAAATATTTTTAATCCTGCAGATTTCATTAATCAGGGTGTTGCGAAAAACTTTGATAGAGATGTTTGATTCCCAAGTAATCAGTCTATTAACGTGAAAATTAAAAGAATGTCTTTTATCAAAAAGGTCAATATTCAAATCATTTTCTGTAATAGAGATGTGCAAATCAAGAAAATCTGTTTGTTTAATATTATCATTAGTGTGAACGAGATCAAGATCTGTAGGATAAATATTTTTAGAATCTTTATAAAAGGAATGATAGTTGAAAATAATTAGATCGTCAATATACCTAAATGCTTTAGGGATTGTATAAGTGTAATTTCTTTCAAAGTAGTGAAGGTAAAGATTGGCTAAAACGGAAGAATAATTGGAGCCTTGTGGGATACCCTTAATTTGTAAAAAACAATGCTCGCCGTTAAATATGTAATTATTGAAAATGCAAAAATTTATTAAATTAAGCCAAAGAGTTTCATCAATGCCAAGTGAGATACTGTAGTCGTAAAAATAAGACAAAAGAACATCTTTAAGGCTGGATAAAGAGATACTTGTAAAGAGATCTTTAAAGTCAAAAGAAAAAATACAATCGATTTTATTATTTTTCAAGAAATCAAGAACAGGTGCGTTATTTTTAATAATCCAAGTATGTTTTTCATCAATAATATGAAAAACATCCCACATGTTATATAGAAAGAGCCTTTTCGGGCCAAAGTGCGGTCTTCCCCCTGATGAAATGCTGCGCTTTGGTTCGCTTTTGTGTTTTTGGTTTTCGTCTTTTCGTTTTGATTGCCTGTTTCAATATTAATGTGCTGTTTTGTTTCTAGCTGCTTTGCGCTGACAGTTCAGCACAGGCTTTGATGTTCATGTATTTTTAAGTCTTTTGGGATTTTAATTCCCCCCCCCCCTTTTTAATTATATGTATTTCTGTATTCTGTATTTACTTATATATATTGCATGCTAAAGTTTCTAGCAGCTTTGCGCTGGCTTTACATGTAAATCTTCGCTTCTTTAATTATGGATAAGTCAAAAATTTATTTAGCGCCTGGCAAAAAGGTGGCCAATTCAGCAACCTGTGCTCGGTACGGTTTGTTTGGAGAGGAACATTCCGGATCGAAATCCAGCTACTCTCATTTCAGTTCTTTTGTTAATGTTCCTTCTAGTTCTATTGATGATTTAGTTACTTGTACTGGTTCTATGGACTGTAATTCTAAGGCTACCTTACACAAATTCTCCGAATTTAATTGCAATAAACGTTATTTACACTTTAACACCTGTAATTCTAAACGTTGCAAAACTTGTCCTAATTTTAATCCTGTTCAAATTGACAACAGTAGAAAATTTCCTATAGCTTGTAAAGCTTTTGATGTTATATACTTAATTGAATGCGGAATTTGTAATTACAAATATGTTGGTCAAACTTCAAATAATTTAAATATGAGAATTAACTTACATCGCTCCAATATAGCGAACTATGTTGCAAAAAAAGATTATAATTTGGAATTCCAACATTTTCAAACTCATAGTTTTAACTCTGCTATTTTCAGTATTCTTGATTTTGAAATGGATCATGACTTGCTTATCTTAAAAGAAAATTCTCTCATGATATACCATAAAACTATTTCCCCCTACGGTCTCAATGACCTTTTTAATGGTTCTAGAATTTCAAATTCCAATGTTAATACATATGAACTCTTTCATACTACAAATATAAAAACCTCCAGACATAAACGTGGTGGACATAAAATAAGCAAAAAACCTAATTTTTTCGAGTTTAATATTTCCTACAATTCTGGAAAGCTCCAGTCTCATATTTCACAATTAGAAAAACGTTTCTTGAAAGACTACTCTTGGATTCCTCTTAAATACTTCTTGTACGCACTTAATGACAAACAAAGTAAATTTTGTGAATTAAACCTGAGTCAATTAAATTTTTCCGATTTTCATTTTGAACTTCTGTTTAAAGACATTCTAAAAAGTCGTACTTCAAAAATTTCCAATAAAAAGAATTATAAAATATCTTATTTTTTGGTTAAATTCAAAAACCCTTGCTTCGATCATTTCAAACTTAATAAACACATTTCCAATCTATCTCAATATTTTCCTATTAAAGACATTCAAATCAAACCAACTTTTAGTTATGACATGCCTTTAGGTCGTAGAATTTTCAACTATAATTACTTCTGCAAAAATGTTAATCTTCTTCGAAATAATATACACTGCTTTTGTGACAACACAAGTTTTTCTAAATATGTTGATAAAAACCACAATCATATCGTAACTGGAGATCTTAATATTATTAATAACATTGCTCTTCGTAATTTGATGTACAAGGGCACTAAATTTAGACCTATTTTCTATTCCAATAAAAAACATCTTTTAGGATCGTTCCTGCAAGACCTTGACTCTTTTATATTAAAAATTTCAACTACTAATAATACTCCTTTAGAAACCTTTTGCGAATGGAAGTGGAAACTGTATTATTATTTTAAGGATTTTCTTCAGAATTACAAAATTAAAAATTTGCTTAAACTTGGTGATTTCACCCCACACATTAAAGAGCTTCAAAGTAATTTTATCATTGCCCCTATTGATAAAGCCGCTAACAATTTTTCCATTATTTGTAAAAAATTCTACCTGCAACTTTTGGATACAGAACTTGAAAATTCCTCTACTTTTAAAAAGGTTTCCACTACTTATAGCATTATCACTAAAAAAATTATTGCACTCAACAAAAAACTACAAATCAAAAACCACAAGATCATCTTTCCATATATCACCATTTATCCTAAATTCCACAAAAATCCTATAAAATTTCGTTTTATTACATGTGGTTCCAATTCTTACATGAAGTCACCTGGTAAAATTTTTGTCAATTTTCTAAACAACCTTTTTAACAAAATTATTGATGAAAAACATACTTGGATTATTAAAAATAACGCACCTGTTCTTGATTTCTTGAAAAATAATAAAATCGATTGTATTTTTTCTTTTGACTTTAAAGATCTATTTACAAGTATCTCTTTATCCAGCCTTAAAGATGTTCTTTTGTCTTATTTTTACGACTACAGTATCTCACTTGGCATTGATGAAACTCTTTGGCTTAATTTAATAAATTTTTGCATTTTCAATAATTACATATTTAACGGCGAGCATTGTTTTTTACAAATTAAGGGTATCCCACAAGGCTCCAATTATTCTTCCGTTTTAGCCAATCTTTACCTTCACTACTTTGAAAGAAATTACACTTATACAATCCCTAAAGCATTTAGGTATATTGACGATCTAATTATTTTCAACTATCATTCCTTTTATAAAGATTCTAAAAATATTTATCCTACAGATCTTGATCTCGTTCACACTAATGATAATATTAAACAAACAGATTTTCTTGATTTGCACATCTCTATTACAGAAAATGATTTGAATATTGACCTTTTTGATAAAAGACATTCTTTTAATTTTCACGTTAATAGACTGATTACTTGGGAATCAAACATCTCTATCAAAGTTTTTCGCAACACCCTGATTAATGAAATCTGCAGGATTAAAAATATTTGTAACAAAAACAACTACATTCAAAAAAACATTACTCTTTTGAAATCTGCACTTCAATACAATAATGTTCCGTCATCTTTTTATTCTAATTATCTAAAAAAAGCTGGACTGTGTTCTGTCAATATTTCGTAACCGTAACTTTTTTTTCCTACCTGCTTCTTGCATAGTTTCCAGTTCACTCAGGTGTTTTTATCTTCGGAATCTGTTCAGGTGCTTTTTAGATTCCTTGTTCCTTCCGTTTGAAGGTGAGTGTTATGTGTTTTCCTGGTTTCTTTCAAGGCTCTCGGGGGAGATAACATGTTTTTGGGACCCTCCCACATGTTATTTAGAAAGAGCCTTTTCGGGCCAAAGTGCGGTCTTCCCCCTGATGAAATGCTGCGCTTTGGTTCGCTTTTGTGTTTTTGGTTTTCGTCTTTTCGTTTTGATTGCCTGTTTCAATATATATATATATATATATATATATATATATATATATATATATATATATATATATATATATATATATATATATATATGTACAAAAATACAGTTTACAAAAGAATAATGTTCAACTATACATATAAAAAAAACATTCTAAGCTAAATCATGAAATCTCCAAAATCAATTGTCTATGCATAATCTTCTCCTGTTTTTTCATTTAATAAAAGAGTTTGCAATTAATCAAAATGAATTTTTTAAAATGAAATAGTTAGAACAAGAAACATGTGGAGAAGTGTTTATTAAAAACAGAAAAATCAAAAATTGTATTTAATAACATGTTTAGTGGATATATTATTGATAAAAAATACATTACAAGATTGAAAAGTACAAGTAAAATATGTTCAACAACAATATTTACCTTTTACATCAATAGAACAAGGCGAGTTCAACTCCTGCTCTGAATCAAAAACTGTGGGCATTATTTTATGAACAGATGATAGCCACGTGAAGAAATCTGGGTCAAAACAAATGGTTGACCCACTAATATGCAAGATTAAGAGAGCAGGTACTAAATGCAAAGGGAGAAAAATCATAAAATAAAAACACCGCTTACAACTATAAGTTTACAATTTTTATTCAAGATGTTCTAAAACTTTTTGTTTCAGTAAATTTCTAAATAATCAATAGAATTTACTCAAACACGTTACTTTCAGTATGTAAAGAGATTTATTAAAAATGGATGCATGCATATACATAAAACTAACTTGCAGATAAATTGTGGCATTACTTACAATATAGCTAAAAATTACACTGAAATTTTTTTGAAACTTTCTCCAGTTCTCAGATGACAACATTGTGTGGGGATGAAGGGGAGAAACAAGAGATAAAACAATCTTATATAGTACCCATGAGTTTCAAATGATATATTCTCAATATAATGATTTAACACACTATTAAACCAAACATCTTTAATCCATGTCGATAAAGTTGAAAAATTAAGTCAAAATAGTAATAGTTAATATTATCAAAGTGTAAATATCAGGAGATAAAATTAAAGTTTAAAACTAAAGAAGACCTGAATTCTTCTTCAAATTTTATGTGCGGGATTCAATTTTGGGAAGTAGAAAAGTGCAACAACCTTACACTACTTCAATCTTTTGTGTATTTTCTCATTTTAAACTTTTAAATTCCATTTCTTGATTTTTTTCACATATTTTATGCACAACAAGAACAAATATTCTAGAATTTAATAAATTTGTCAGGATAAAAAGATCAGCATTAGCAATTATGGCAAGTGAACTATCATATTCAGTCAGTCTAAATTTCTTGAACCTTGTGCCGATGGCAGCATTCCACCTGGACAACATTCAAAATGGGAAACTGAAAAAATTGCATTAGATTTTTGCTCTTCCACCTTAAATCAGAGCAAATTGGACGAGAATCTTGCTATCCCCCTTGAGTATTTAAACACACACACACAGTGCACCCTAAAAGTTTGTAGGCTATCAGATTCTCCCCCCCCCCCCCAATTAAGAAAAGGAAAATCAAGTTTATACATATAAACTGACGAATAAATGCTTATACTGCCAAACAAGTTCAAGCCTCTGCTGTTGACAATCTGTAATTAACGATAGTGATATCACCATCCATCTGTTGTGAAGGGCAATGCAAAAAATAGTTTGCTGAACTGTTACAGTAAACATAAAACAAGTTAACTGTACTTTAACACTCAAGTGAAGCAACTGGAAATAAAGTCTAGCTGGTCATTATAGAATGTTCATCAACTCAACAATGGAATCTTAGGTGGAGCATAAGGTTCAGTACAAAATAATGTTTTGGGGTGGAAAAAAAAGAAAGAAAGGAAGAATCGGAAAAGGTAGTGTTCTGATTGCTTATTTGTATGGAAACAGTTCACAATACTTCAGAATTAAAAGTGTCAATATTCTATAACTAGCTGATGTTAAAATATGAATAATGGTCGGAAACTTTTGAAATACTTCAAAAAATATTTTAAAAAATAGCACGTGTGATATCAACTAACTTAATAGATAACATTTGATACAATTTTACTTGTAAAATTGGAATATTTTAAGCTGATTTTTTATTTCTTTAATTCATTTTATTTACTCATTTATTTTTAAATAATTATCAATATATCGATTGGAAATTTTAGAATTTTTACAATGATAATTTTCATGCAATTGGTGTAAAATATTAATAATATTAACAAGAAAATAAAATATAACAGAAAATAAAAATTATTATGTAAATTTATGTTTATATATTATTCATAACTGTTTTAAAAATTAAACCATTTAATTTGAAAGTTAAATAAATATGTAGCTGGTATAAACGCAAAAAAAATAAAATTATTTTGATCTTACCTTCTTGTTTAGGAACTTGAAATAGAAATTGCAAAAAATATTGCTTTTTATCATCTCTTGAAGTAAGCTGTGAATCATCGACTTTTAAAAAATCCTGACCCTTATGCACAATTGATGTTGCCTCAGGTGCACTAAATAAAACAGTGACATGATCTAAAACAGAAAACAATAAGTTACTCAGTTTGTATGTGTTCACATAAATGTATACCTACAGTCAAGTCTCGATAACTTGCAGCATTATAAATTGAATATTCCTTTGTTTCGAAGCTTTCACAAGGTCCCAAACTCTTGAAAAAGCGATAAGAACTTTCAACAACTTAAACTATCAATAATTCAAAGCTTTTAGCCGGTCCCTTGGAAGTTCGGGTTATCGAGAATCGACTGTATATACATATATAGTAGGGTGATTCAAAAAAAAAAAAAATTTTGATTTTCTTTGGTCTTACCCCGCAGTTTTTTACACTATTTATGAATGTGATGTATGTAAAATTTTAGCTCAATTGAATAATATTTAGAGGTCGCTCAGCGCGATCGAATTCTGTTGAAAATTAGTTATTCCGAGAGTTGGAGTGTATAACTTCATTACCCGAAATAATAGTTTGTTCTTCATATAAAATGGAATAATTTAAAATGTTAGTTTACTCTACTAAGTAATTAGTCAATAAAATAGCTCAAAGTGAGTTGCAAAGACCCTTCCCCCGCTCCAAAGCTGCATCATGTCTTACCCGAGTTTGGAGAGAAAATGCAGCTGCAAGCTCAGGCTGTGGTTTCAGTTTTCTTTTCGGTTGTTTGAGATGTATGAGTTCATTCGGCTAAAACACCTAGCATCCACTCTAGACAGGGCCCAATAGGAGTGACAGAAAGAAACTTTGATAGTACCTGCTACAGTACAAAGTATGAGTCAAAATGGAGAGGATGTGACAACGTCCATAAAACGGTAAATGCAAACTATTTGCTCTGAATCGGCCGTTAACTTACAAAAGTCGTTTAAATCTATGACTTCCTTTGATAGTTCACTGGAACGAAACACTTATGCAAAATATATTGGGAAAATGAAGAAGGATCGGTGGGTTTCATACCAGTATTAGTTATCAGGACTACAAGCATTGATGATTTACTTCTGGGTTCTAGTAAGTTAGTCAGGCACTGGAATTTCTAAGGCAAACGCTGTTGTACGATAACCAGTTAGATAAATGGGAACTTACTGAGCTCGTACGTGGTATGTGTTTCGATACAACAAGCAGTGCCGGTACTAAAGTTGGAGCATGTTTGAACTTGGCAAAAAAACTAGGGAAGCAACTTCTTTATTGTGCTTTCTGCCATTATATTTTAGACATTGTGTTTTTTGTGGTATTACAACCGAAGTCTATTCTAGTCTTGGTCTCTTGGTATTTTAACCGATAAACCAAGAAATAGGTAGAATTGGGGTATTTGATTTCGTGCAATGTCAAATGCGGTGTTCACGCAATTGCGTGCAACCATCCACTGCCATTTTATATACAATACTGCTTTTTAAGCGGTTTCAGCAATCATAGTCAAGGATAAAACATTGTAATTTCAAACTTGGAGTGAGAAATGATGAGGTTGAGGAGTTGGTAGCCTATTCAGAGCAACGTATAACTAGTAATGGAAGCTGCCCAACGTTGGAAGTCAACTTCTGATGACCCGTGTAAAAGAAGTGTTCAAGGAAGATACTAGAGCTTAGTGCGATTTTCTTGAGCGGAGCACGTTCTCTTGCTGTATGTTTTCGTGTCCCAGGAGCGGTTCCTCGTGTTATATCTGTGTCAAAGATTATTTATGGCTTCAAGTTATGGATATTTCACAACCAGTTCAAACTTACAGCCAGACAAAGAAAAGGTATTCGTAACGTATGAATGTGATTTCTTTCACATTCTCATCGCTAATGGGAAAGAATATCTAAGAGCTGGATTCCCAGCAACCCTTTTTGTGCAAGGATTGAGAAATGATTTGGAACATTTTCAGCGTCCTTATTCATGTAAAGAAGAAACTCAAAATATATCAGCTGTTGGATCCCGAGCATTGGAATCTTCAAGATAGCTAAAAACAAGCAGTGTTTATTTCAGGCATCTCTCCAGGAGGACAGTCCCCCCCCCCCCCGGAGGAATTCAACTGCCCCCTCAGAGGAAAACTCAGTTTGCACTAACACATACAAAAATAAATTAAATAAAGTAAAGATAATCAATAAATAAACAAGTAAATATTAAACAAATGAATAAAAGTATTTTAACGACATTTATAAAACATATATCCGGGGGAGGGGGGCATCAAAAGTGGCCTACAATTGCATTTTAAGATAGGTAGTTTTCAATTTATTTCGGAGGGGAGGGAGGTGGTGCACATCAATTCCCTTAGATACGCTCTTGGCAACTGCGGATCCAGTTTCTGGTTTTGTTTGAGGGCTTTACCGAAAAGATGCGAAGTGCTATTTTAGGGCTCAAATGGAGGGGGGGATTCATCAAAAAAGGTCCCGAAAATGCAATTTAGGCCATTTCTGATTGCAAAAGGACACCCCCACCATCCCCCCTCCCCCCTATCTGTAAAAAATGTATGTAGAAGCTAAAAAATAATCACTCATTACTGCAAACAGATTATCTAAAATATATCAAGTTATGTAATATCAAAAGCCTACAAGAGATAATATTTTGAAATAAAACTGGTCCAATCACTTGTTTTTGTGTAAGAGTATAGATGTAAAATTCAGGTATCGAAACTAAACTAAGTTTTGACAACATTGGAAAGGAGAGGAATGAAAGAATTAGGAACTTCTGAAACTAGATTTTGCACTTGTTTAGTAAAAATGGATCCATTTTGCTAATTAAGCAAATCATTGCGCCATTTTTTGTAAGTATGAAACACTGGATGGTCCGTTAGCAGATAATGGTGTGTGTACTGTATAAGTATACAAACAGACAAGTGCCCTCATTATATTATAACATTGTTTATGTTTAGGAATAAATGTTTAATACTATACCTTTATTCTGAAACTCCAAGCATGTTGAATGCACAGTCAATTTAAAGCAATACAGTTCATCAGTTTTCATGTACAAACTTCTTATATCACAAATTTGAGCAAAAAGAAGGGGGTATCCTAGAATAGTGTGAAAACATTTATGTTTCGTTAAAGTCACTGACCTTGAATTCAAAACTGATTCTAGTTTCAAACATAAAATTCAAAAAACCTTGCTGACACAATCCTGCCACATTAGTGTGATAACTTCTCGAAATTCAGTTGATCCAACATAACATGCAATGCAATACACCGCCAACTCTGCTATTTCGATCCATGGGCAGCTGTTTCCAGCTTATTATGTTCTCATCAGCATGAAATATGAAAGTAGTCGAGTTGGAGGCAAAAATCCTCTTATAAAGCAAAGAGAGCCAAAAAAAACTCGTAGCTAATGTGAAATTAGAATACCAGCGAGCGACCGCACTTCGTACGGTACAATTCCTAAATTTTTAAGGCAGAGCTCCAGGTATAAACCAGTGAGTAACTGCCCCTAAGCAAGAGCTAAGGCAGAAACATGCAATACACCACCACATCGCCTATTTCGATCAATGGACAGCTGTTTCGAGCTTATTATGCTCTCATCAGCATAGAATACGAAAGTAGTCGAGTTGGAGACAAAAATCCTCTTAGAAAGCAAAGAGAACCAAAAAAACTGGTAGCTAATGGGAAATTAGAATACCAATAATAAATTAGGGGCGGTTACTCACTGCTTTATACTTTGAGCTCTGCCTTAAAAATTTACGAGTTGTACCGTACCAAGTCCGGTCGCTCGCTGGTATTCTAATTTCACATTAGCTACCAGTTTTTTTGGCTCTCTTTGCTTTATAAGAGGATTTTTGCCTCCAACTCGACTACTTTCGTATACCATACTGATGAAAGCATAATAAGCTCGAAACAGCTGTCCATGGATCGAAATATCCGAGTTGGCGGTGTATTGCATGTTTCTGCCTTACCCCTTGCTTAGGGGCGGTTACTCACTACTTTATAACATGCAATGTCTGGACCAAAGCTGAACAAACACAAAGTCAAGGAAGTGTTCTCAAGGTAAGATGATAGGTGCAAGCTTTTCCCTAAATAATTTCTCAGGACAGCACTGACCCAGTCTGAATGAGCTTAACTATCACTCTGACAATAGCTTGAAAAACTAGTTTCTCACAATTGAGTCACATCTAACAAAAGTAAAAAAATTCTGAGATACTGGCATGACCTCTTTCGTCAAATTGAAGCTGTCTAAACAGAAGCTTGCAAAAAATGCAAGTGCAAAGACTACTTACTGTCCTACAAAAGTTTAATTAATTGAGGAGTTGTTGACTTAAGTTCAGCTGTGCATGGTTAAACAACTTTTAAATATTTTAAATTTTCTGCTTTTGCAACATCATGTGCTTTTTTTTTTTAATTTCTTCCTATTCTTTTCTCTGTCTGGCTCATGTGCTGTGATGTGCAATGCTTACACTATATTTGGTCCATTTATTTTACAATTTGTGCTAAAGTTTCTACAATTTTTCTCAAGTTCAACAGGCTATTGCATAAATGATTTAATTGCAGATTTTAAGTAGCATTAATTTCTAGTTATATTACAGCTATTGCACCTGCTTTTAGCAGCAAAATAATTTTCAAGATGATTTTATTAAAATGAAAAATCACAACCATACTAACTACAAATAGTAGAATCAAGGGGTTTTAATGAAAAATAATAGGTTTAAAAAAGGTCAATAAGAAGGAAAAAATGTTTCATAGAAAAAGATACATGTAAAAAGCACGTTAGTGAAAGGTATGCTGCAAGAACAAAGCTCAAGCACACTATAGGGCTTATTATTGAAGATGATCCGCTTATTCACATGAGAGGAAAGAATACAGTTTAGGAAATTTGGAGTATTTAATGATCATCACGAGAAAAGTACTTTAACAGGAGCTGCTTTTAAAGCTTCGATGATACTTTAGTAACAGAATTGGCAATGCTCTCTGAATAAGAATTAGGTTTTTTTTTTCCACAGTAAGCAACATGGGAGAGAGGAAAACTCCCGATAGCTCTCCTGATGTAATGATAAACTTTATTTCAAGTAAAAATTTTAAGAAAGCTCATATTTAATTTTATTTCTGCAAAATGCTTTGACGCTATAAGCAGGTTTGATATTTTTTGGGAATTTTCTGTAGTTATGTGTGGTTGTCCATATTCTGTAATGGGAATTTAGAGAGACTTTTCTTCATTTTCTGGAGATTTTTCAAGACTGTTATTGTTCTTAGGGAGAAGTTTTAAGAACTAATGATTTTACTTATGAACTATTATCTACTCTTAGGAAGAGTTTAAAAGACTGAAAACATTATTCTAATCAGGAGTTTTAGGGACTGTTCTTATTCTAATCAGATTTTTTTCAAGATGTTATTATTCTAAAAAGGAATTTTAGTTAAATTTATTCCAATTTAAAAAAAGTAAAACATCAATCCCAAGACTTTACTTCTTTCTTCAGGAGTGATGCAATATTCAAGAGTCATTCAAAGCCAGTTTTGATAGGCAGCTAGAACTTACATGAGACCTAAATAGTAAGCAATCAGGAGGGACATCTCATACATTCCATATTAGCCCCCCCCCCTTTTTGAGAGAGTTTAATAGATGAATTCATAATCGAATTCAGTGAAGCAATTTCTGCACTTCAATAATTCCACAAATATGTTTACAATCAAATCAAATGTGAGTAGTAACTGAGAGTTCCTTCTGATTTGATTTAAAAAATCTGCATATTCAGAAGATGTATTATTCATTTTAAATGCCATTACAAGAAGATAATTCATGTAGAGATAAGAAAAAGCAAAACAAATTGCAGACATGAAGTCCTTTTTAAAATCAAAAGAGAATGACACTATGCTTAAACCAGTGGCGGATCTAGCCGATCGTTTTGGAGGGGGCCATTCTGAGCTTCCTACGCATACTCATTTGGGAAGCGTTAAGGGTTTTTTTAATTATTATTTTTTTAAGTATCCCCAGCTGAAAAACACATAGGGCTTTGAGATTTTGAGAGGATTATTGAAATTTGAACTCTGAAGACTTGAAATTGGAACAAAAGACAATATATTCCATAGATTAAAATTCTTCTGTATTAGTTCTGTTAGGCATTTTACTATTATATTATAACGTGTTTTTTCTCAGCTTTAGGAATGACTACGACAAACACAAATAGACTACAGTATCACACTATAAACCAGATCTCGAAACGAGCGGTTGTGACTTTCTGTGGTTTTCCAAGAAAACCTATTCCCGAAACAACCTCCACTGTTCCCTCTGTTCCTAGAGGACAATAGCGGTAGTGGGACAATGCGAATGTTTCTGAGGCAAGGGAAATTTTTTCTTTGCTTCTAAACAGATCGCTCGACTTCGAAGCTGCAAATTACTGCGTAGCTGCAATCTGGAATTCGAGATATCAGTGCGTACCCAGAAATTAGTGTTGAGGGGTGCATAGTGTTCTCGTGAGAAAAGAATCAATGTTTAGAACTACCATTCGATGATTTTTTTTATAATTATTTACCGCATTTTAAATTTATCTGTTTGAAACAGTCACGAAGAATTTTGTTTAATTAAGTTATAACATTTACAGAAATAAATATAATTTAAGAATAATAAAGCTATCACAAGATCAAAATTTAGAATTACCAAAACTGGGGAAATCTTTATTGGAAAATTTATAAAATCCTTCAATAATTGAAAATGGTCCAATGTAAAAGGATTAAAGCTGCAAACGTACTGAAATAAAAAAAATTTGCACATAACAGATATCACCAAGTAGCACTTATCCTCCCCCTCCTTTTAGTTTTGCAAAATTATTAAGATTTCTTTTGTCACGTACACGTACAGACATATTTGCATATAGATTTATATTAAACATTAAGTTTAAAAACTTTTTGTACCAGTTCCTCTAAAATTTCTGAACATTTTATTGTTGAAAACGTTCTTCTGCATTACGTGTTATTGCAGGCAAATTGACTAAAATTTAAATTGTTGATGACCTGAAAAATGCCTACGCTGCAATCTTGTAAAGCTTCTATAGCAATTAATTCAATATATTGTGCAAATTGTTTTGTTTCCCTAACTGTTATTCCTCAATACTACAATTTGCCAAATCTTAAAAAGTAGTTTCTTTCTATATTTCTGATTTATTTTAATTTACGTGATTATAGATAAGCGGTTATTCTTAATTCTGGTTTTCTGTATAGTCACTATTTCTTCACGACGTGTAATTATGTTAGAAAAAGAATAGAAGGAGAAAAAGGTTTAAGCATTTTTTAAAAAAAATTTAAAGCCTCTATAATCAGTGGTTCAAGCACCAAAAGATGCTGCAATCCTCGAGCATCCCACAAAATGATAGTGAGACGCATGGGCGCCCATATAGGGGGGCAAGTGGAGGCTCAAGCCCCCTCTTAGAAATTAGTGCTTCTTTGCTTTAAGTACTATTTTTTGGGCAAAATTATTTTTAAAATGTCTTCTTTAGCCGTTAATGTATAAGTTTTTAAGAAAGTCAACTTTTAATAACTCTAATCTGCACTAAAATTGCTTTCTATGGGAAAAATATCCTGCTAAACCATGGAGAAAATATTTGAGCCCCCCCCCCCTTAAAATTTCGCATATGGGCGCCCATGAGTCCCATGAGTGAGAGGATGGACAGCACCATTCTTTACTACTGCAGAAACAAGCACTTCATTCAAAAAAGTATGTTAGTTTCTATCAAGTATTTTTCATTCAAAAATGAAGTGAATTTTTCTGAAGATTACTTTTTAAAACTTTATAGTGTTTCCCATCCCTCCTCCCGACATTTTATATTTGAACAGACCCACTGATTTTTAAAACTCGGTGACACTATCTCTAATGCTTTGGCAAAACCTGGGGGGTGCATTGGTCCCTTGGCACCCCCCCCCCCGGTACGCCACTGCGAGATACAGATGTTTTCTCTTTTTTTTTCGAGATAAACATGGAAAGTATATTGATTTTTTGCTGCAAATGCAGGGAAACTTTAAAAATTCCGGGTTGAGAGGCTTTCGAGATAGACAGGCTCGAATGTAACCCGATAGCACCTACTATTCAGTAAAGTTGATCTTCGAAATATGTCATTTTTTCGACGTTGGCCAGTACGGCTGTGTTGCCTAAGAAATCACATAAATTGATAATTTGTTGTGAAACTTATTATTTGGTAACTGTTGAAGTTTGAATCACATTGCACTACAACAATTATTAAAATAAAATATACAATACAATTATTAAAATAAAAGGTGTCCATCCTACCAACTTAAACGGCACAAATCCCCTCACCCCTACTCACTAAAATCAAGCTATAAAACTTCAGAAGAGAATAAACAAATTTTTAAAACGATGCTTTTTTGTTTACAGCGGCAATCATAAGCATAAACAATGACTTTACTTACACTTTCTATAGTTTAAATTCTTATGAATTTTTGAGAAAGTAATCTCTGTTTTGAAAATACATTATATGTTATTATAACAAGACGTATATTAAAAAATATATAAAATATATATGTTACAATGAATAAAACAAATAATTCACGTCTATCTTTTATAATATAATTATAGTTATTAGAATGAAAACTACATGTGTATTATATAAAATTTTGAAAACTTTAATATTTTTCTATCAAAGGAAATTTAATTTTAAGTTTACGCACTAATTCAACAATATTCGTCGAAAAAGATTGCTGTAATATTGGTGTTTTTCACGCAATTTACGTTGCACCACGAAGTAGAAAATTATCTCCACTTAAATTCTGTGCATGTAGATTAGCAGTTAAAATTCCATTACAGGCAAATTTTGACTCGACGTGCAGTAAAAAGTTTGCACTCATGAAATTTACAATATTTTATTATTCAATTATACAAGCAAATAAATCTAGTTTTAAGACTCATGTTAGAGTTAAATAACTTTTTCTGATTGTGTTTAGCTAAGCACGAATTAAAGTACTGAAGAATAGTTTTAGAAAAACACGAAAAAATAGTTTCTCACAAAAATTGTTTTTGCTGGAAATTCTATGAACAATCTAAACGAAAAAGCAAATAGAAAAGTGGGAAAAATTGTTTATATTAGCTTTCTATTAGCCACTGAAAAGATCGAGAATATTTACTAATTGTAAGTGCAAATAATTACAAAACAAAATCAAAACTTATCTTCGGTGTACTACGATGCATTTTTAATAACTGTGAAACCTCTCCTAATGATCAACTATACTGTTCTTGAATTCCGTCTTATCAACATAAAACTAGCAAAATGAACTACAAAAGAGCTACAAAACTACTTGAAATAACGCGGTCAATAAATGAAGGGAACCATTCATAGACAAAAACCCAACTAAAGAGATGCTTAAGCAACAGAATCACGTTTTCTTTTTCTGAGGTTTTGACGACTCTGATTGAAGAAAGAGTTAGCAAAAGTCCCTCCAACCCCTCATGAAAGAAAATCAGTTACACAAGCAGGACCGCGCTAAGGATTTAAGTTGTTAGCCAGTAATAAGCCAAATTTCAAAGTCTTAGCCAACTTCGAGAGTTTTAATCAAAGAATTTTAATTGTTTGTTTTTTAATGTAATAAGTGTATTTTTCCCCCATATACACAATAAGTGTATATTGTGTGAAAATTTCTGACAATTTCCATTCGCCAATACTTAGCCAATCAGAATTTTTTCGCCGAATTTCTATTTATAGCATTTGGCGAGGTGCGAACGCTTAGCGCGGCCCTGACAAGGGTGCGCATCTCACAATCTCCCCCCCCCCCGCCTAGAGCGATGGCACAAAATACCCCCTTCCCCGAGAGCCTCAACCAAAATAGATAAAAAACGTCACCCCCCCCCCCCAAAAAAAAATACGTTCAACGGTGCAGTCCCCGTCATGCCCCCCCCCTCCCTCCACCACCACTCCTGGGCGAGGGTCAAGAAAGAAAGAAGGCATTGGAGCTTGCAGGACGATGCTGTTGAAGTACTGTTGATGAATTTCGCCTTAAATTTTTAGACTCACATTTTTTTTCAACGTGAAACAAGGCGATAGGACAGATTTATAGGGAAAATAGCCCAACAATTATTAGAGCATTTTAAAATATTATTTTATTTTTATTTTCATTTATTTATTTTCATTTATTTATTTTTATTTTATTTATTTATTTATTTTTTGTGTGTTTGGAAACATCTCTGAAGTACCTCATAGCTCACTCATTGAGAAGTACTGCTCTATAGAGACATAAATATAAATTTGCAGCTAAATAGCTTTTTTTTTCGAATATATTTTTGCATAAGATCAGGGTGTTGGGAATGATGTTTATAAATTAATTAGTTTACTTATTTATTTACAATAATCATAGAGAGAGCAGCTATCAATTTTAATTTTTGGGTTAGCATATTTGTAGTAAAAAAAAAAAAGAAAGAAAAGAAAATAAAGAAAGGATCCTCACTATACTTTAAGTATAACGCTAGCACATTTGATGATTGAGCAATAAGGGTGTAATAAGTTACTGTCACGAAATGAGGTTGGAAAATTTTGAAAATTAAGATAAATTTCTGTTCCGAGGAGAGGGAAATAATTTTACTCCAGCTAGGGCATAAATTTCTTTATCGTTAAAAACACGTGATAAATAGACTTCGTTATTCTTTGGAGGTTTTTTTTTTTTTTACATTTTTCCCCACCACCCCCCAAAAAAACTGAACTAAATCCTTTTGGGGGGGGGCCATGGCCCCCATGGCCCCCTCCCTAGATCCGCCCCTGGCTTAAACTCTTGTAATGAAATATAGTGGAATATGGTTCTAATACAGGAATCGCTAAAATAACTATTTAACTTTCAACTTACCCACTTTCAAAATTTGCATCATGGATCTAATTTTTTCTACT
The DNA here is from genome assembly GCA_038373865.1 of Uloborus plumipes. Taxonomy (NCBI): domain Eukaryota; kingdom Metazoa; phylum Arthropoda; class Arachnida; order Araneae; family Uloboridae; genus Uloborus; species Uloborus plumipes. Next base: position 39,561 of record JAXGGA010001260.1, read on the forward strand.
GCAACAGAATTGAAATGTTTTGAAGTCCATGAGTGAAAAATACTCAATAATATAAAAAATTGAGCTTCATGCAAAGAAATCCCAATCTTATCACATTCGAATGCATATTCACACAAAGTAACGTTTTTGAGATTAGTCCAAACATCTGGTAGCATGAGTGTTTTCATAAAAAAAGTCAATGAAGTCTTTCGCAAGATATTACGTTCAGGTAGCAGTAACACACCTTCTTTTTGAAGAGATATTTCAAGATCAAATACCTAGAACAAAAAAAAGTAAAATAAAAAGTAATAATAACTGTATACACACATAAGTTTGTATGAATGTGATGTTGCATTCATATATTACAAAATATGCTTTAAAAAAAAATCAAGAACCTTGGTAAGCCATAGGATGTCACAATTTAGTTCTATAATTTACCAGAGGAACTTAACTATGGAGGACAAGAATATTACATTGCTTTTAAGTTGAGTAACACTAAGAATAAGTTCTATGGAGCAAAATTAATTTTTATTCATAAATATTTTCCTCTTTCTTGAACATCAAATTTATGATACAATACACAAATGTCAGGACAAATAATTAACTAGCTTGACATTAGAAACTAATTGAGTTATGATGTCAGAAATATCTTGATCCTTGCGTAATCATTATAAAATGTTATTAAAGAACTTTGGAGTGAATAATCACTTGCTACGTGAAAAGGAAAAACTCATTGACACATGTCATTTTCAGTATGTTCAACATGTTTAACTTCAGCAGTATTTACAGATTTAATGTTTCTATGGTATCTGCCCTATTCTAACCAATTGACTTAAGCAACAGGAGATGTTTTCCTATATGGTCTATCAGCTAGCATCCAAAACTTAGGCAGATAGTATCATTTTGGGAATAAAGCTGGGTGAGGTGTCATTTTTTCAGTTTTTGTGTAGATTACAAATATGCCAATGCGGACATCAAAATTGGTGGCTTATGTACAGTAATTATCGAAATAAGCATCAAAATTATCTATTATATCGAGTAACTCTTAACCCATTTGGGATCATGATCAAGTCTGCGTGATAGCGATTCTCCCTCGACAGCCCGCATATCAGATACATGATAAGCCTTTCCGTGCCATGAGGCCCGTATGTATGATCTCAGTTTTGAGCGATTTACTGGAATATTTAAATGACACTAGATGTAGCTGAAGTCAGTTATATTTTCTAATGAAATTCAACAGAAAATTGATTTACAATATATACCTTCCGTTCTATGTTTTCTTTTTTCCTTGATCCGGGGCATAAGAACAAAAGTGCAAGAATTGAAGCCTTTCATTCAGCTGAATTAGTTCTTTAGAGGGGGTTTATGGTCTTTGCTTCTTACATTTTTGTATATATTTTAGTGGAATAGAAGGGGTGAATGTTTAGTGGTTAAGGGTGGGAGTAAAAATTTAGGTCCTACATTTGCTAGATCCCTTTTTGCACAGCTAGGTTGTGTTCTATTTCTATCGCTGTGGATGAAAGACTTAAAATTTTTTAACCAAATATAAAATATTTAAATTGATAAACGAGTCAGATATGGTGATGAATTAGTTATTTGCAAATATTAAAGAATCGATGAATCTGAAGCTGTGGCAAATGGGAGGGGGAAGAGGGGATTTAAGAGCAAGATAATGGCAATGAAAACATCTACGATTCAAAAATGTTAAGCAGTAACTACCATTATAAATTGCAAACTTATGCCGTACATATTTCCTTTTTTATATTTAATGCTTTATCGATATTCTGAATACTTTTTTTCAAATTTATAGATTCTTAAAATTTAAATACACAGATACCTAATTGTTTTATTAAAATTAACACATTTCCTTCACAAGTCGCAACTTTTTTTTAATACTCTGAAAATCTTAATTGTCACACATTCAGAGACTACTAATAATTGCAAACTGTTAAATTTCCGCTCATTCAATTGGTATAATAATTTTTATGAATTTGAGTAAAATTAGGCTTAACTTCAAAAATCCCCCGGTCCTGTGAAGAGTGCTTCTTCCTTATTCCACTGGTCCTAAAGGGGTTAATATCTATCAGAGTTTTGTTATGCCAAGAGTCCTGATTTGGTTGTCCCTGATATGCCTTAGCCTACAAATTTTTCCAAGCAATACATCACTACCACTGAAAAAGCAGATGTCAAAGAGAGGTGAGAAAGCTGAATCTTCTTCTGACATAAAAGAGTTGGAAGATCAAACAGGACAACAAATAAAAAGAACCAACAGCTCCAAAGCAACATGAGAGTGTGAATGCACGTTTGAAAACTTTTCAATTACATAAAAGATGTATCCCATAACATCCAAATATTACAACATTAAAATTCAGTTGTTACTTTTTCAAGAATTTTTTTTTCTTACTGGCAATAAAAAGTTCCCTTACAAATGATTGCTCTTTACACTACGTGGTAGTATGAACTCCTGGTGATATAGAGATCTTTAATTAAAGAAAAAAAAATTTTTTGAAATGTTAAGGGTATTCACAATACCCTTTTCTCATGTATATATAGGAACATATTTGTATGCATACATCTGTGTGCATACTTAAATGCGTTATGAATCCAAAAGTATTATTAAAAGTTATAGAAAATAATTTTATATAAAACATAACCTAATAAAGTAATAAAACACATAAACAGTGCTTAGGGATATGTACTGGATATGTGCTGTAGGATCTTAATTTAATGGAATACTTAACTGACCAGCAATAGCATTTACTTTTGGCAATTTCGTTTCTTTAAAATATAAACATATTGATTCGTAATATCAATTAGTTATTGTTAAAAACACCTAATGGTAGAGTAAATTGAATTAATATCAAAGTAATAGAAACAAAATCTAAGCGAAAACATTTTGTTCTAACGACAAAAATGCAAAAAAAAAAAAAAAATTACATTTTATACGGAAACAAATGAAAACTTAACTTCACCAAATTATATTAGCTAAAAATACACTATAATGCTTTTTTAAATGTCTCAAATTGAAGTACCTTAATGGAACTAGAATTATAACAATGATGAAGTAAAAACTGAGAAGTATCTGGCAACTTATCAATGATTTTCACAAGTCGTAGAGGATACATGGGTGTGCTGGACTGTAGATCCACACAATCTGCATACAGCTCTACACAAACATTTGCTTCAGATGCTTTTGGACTACAGAAATGCTTAGATGACTTCATATTTTTCTAATAAAAAAGATATAAAGGAAGCATAAAAAGGGAGTTAACAAAACGTTATAGAGTTGTGCCATAATCATATTATAATTTTGTACAAAATACAAGAAACATTAAACAATTTTAGGAGTATTGACGAACAATTTCAAAATGGATTTCTTTTTAAATTGAGATAAAGAATGCTTTTGAATGCAGAAGTTTTGAATTGATTGAAGAAGCTTGAAGTTAATAAAACATGTTATATTCTTTGTAGGTGTTTCAACTAATTATAAGCAAGCTATCTTCATTTATATCACTATAGCCATTCATATCACCAATAACAATTTATTTTAAGAAATATTAATTCAATTTTTAGAATAGGTTTTACGGGGGAAAATGGAACTGTTAATTTGCTAAAATGCAGAATTATGTGTAATGTCTATTTTAAATACTTTACGAGGGCTGTATGAAAAGTTTCCAACCTCGATATGAATAGGGTAAATGTTGTCAATCAAAGACGGTTGTTCTTATTTAGGAGTCTTTTGGTAACTTGGAACCATAGTTTTGGCCAGATTTAGCTCAAATTGTGTGTGTAACAGCCATACTAGTGAGTTGATCTAACAGTTTTTTTTTTTTTTGAATGGAAAAAAAAACCAATGTCAAGCTGTGATTCGATACTTGTTTTAACCCTAGCGTCAATAACCGGGTACCCATTTGCTACTTTGATCTCAATTTTTACAATTTCTAATTAAGACTTGGTAAAATGGCTCTTATTCCTCGTTATTTGCACGAATCTGAACCAAACAAAGTTGTAATCGTGTTTTCAAAAAAATATTTTGGTTGTTTTTTTCAGCACTAAAAATTCCTATACCGTTATTCAATAACCAGGTACCCGGGTACCCGTTACTTTTTTCCGCATTCCTGCTAGAAGTTAATGATTATTACTGGGAAAAATGTAATCAAATATTACAATTATTATTATTATTCATTTTTATTACACTTATTAATGTTTTTTTGTTTATTTGTTGCTTTTTTTTTTTAATTTTTAGTGTGACAAATATAATTTTCGAAAAAATACTTAGGAAAACACATAATTATTTTTTTATTATTATCGGTAGTAGCCAGACAATGAAAATAAAACAAATGATATTTTATCAGATAATTGACATTGTCAAATTGAAACCAAATGCTGATCACAAACTTCGGTTGCCACACTTTATGCGCGATTTTCTTGTTTTTCTGCGAAGCTTTTTGAGAGTAGAAGCAAAGTTGGCAAGCACCAACGACTTTCTTTCGTCCACTTGAATCACGTCCCGCTATTGTAGTACTGGAGCTTGAAGGTGCCCCATGTACTGTGTTGAAGTCCTTCAAGAAGCTTTCTACGCCAGATTTTGTAGAAAAGCGCCTCATGGCTTGAGTATTCGTTTATCTGACCTGAATTGTAGGAAGGCACAATTCTTCGCCTAGTTGGCGCAAAAATAAACGACAATTATGTTTTTACGACTTTGCAAGTTGACATTTGCCTTATAAATGATATAGGCAGCTAAAGCTGAAATGTCCACAATGTTGAAGAAAAAAGATAGAGGCCATCTCTTTGTTTGCCTCTGAGACGTATATAAGCATCTAGTAAATTGTGTCGACGCCAGATTTCGTTTTATTATAAAACAAAATTATTTCTTGGCTTTTTGTCAGCTCTAGAGATGCTTTTGTCATGATGTAGTGTTGTCAGCAATATCAGTTTTTTTCTGCTTGGGTACATAAGAACATATGGTTACATCACTAGTGAACTCGAATAAGGAACTATGGGTCTCTCGAGATGTAGGCGATAACATTTCAGGCGAAATGTTTGGTTTATTTTTCTTTAGAGTACCTACGATTGTACCCCACAAGACGAGGGTGTCAAGAACTGTTCCATTTAAGTTAAAGGAGTCGCGAAAAAGAGCTGGTTTCTGCTCTACGTGCTTGAAATTCGAAGTGAGTACCCGGGTACCCGGTTATTGAGATTAAGGTGTTAATTCGGTTATTGACGCTAGGGTTAAAAAGCAAATACGCCTGCACAGATTAAAGATGAGTTGGACTCTGTGTATGGGGACTCTGCACCATCGTCTACAATCGTAAAATTCTGGGTTGCTGGATTTAAATGTGGCCATATCAGCTTGGGTGACGATGAATGCTCGGGTCGATCCAAAACTGCGACCACTGATGAAAAAATTGCCAAAGCTCATCAAATATTGTTGGATGACCGCAGTTTGAAGGTAATAGAGGTAGCAGAAGCTATGAATATCTCTAAGGAATGTGCATGCCACATTTTAAATGAGAAATTAAGTATGTGGAAGCTGGCTGCAAGTTGGCTACTGCGTTTACTCACTTTTCACCAGAAACGTGTCCGAATGAACATTTGCAGCTCACTTCTAGTACAATAAACCAGAGTTTTTCCGACGGCTTTTCACTGTGGATGAAACCTGGATTCATCAAGACACCCCAGAAACAAAAACGCAGTCAAAACAATGGACTGCAAAGGAAGAACCAGATGGTAAAAAGGCCAAAGCAGTTTCTTCTGCAGAAAAAATGATGCCAACAATTTTCTGGGACAGCTATGGAGTGATACTCATTGAATACCTTAAAATGGTAAAAACCATGAAAAGAGCATACTATGCTACTCTCCTTGACAAATTGAAGGAGGAAATAGAAGAAAAACGATCGCATTTGAAAAAGAAAAAGTTCTTTTCATCAAGAAAATGCTCCTGCTCACAGCTCAGTAGTTTCAATGGCTAAAATTCACGATTTAAGATTCGAAATCATTGAACACTCCCCCCTACTCACCAGACCTGGCCCCAAGCGACATTTTCTTGTTCACTAAGCTGAAAGAAGGTCTTGGAGGACAGGAAGAAGACTTAAATTAGAAGGTCATAAACTTTGACAATAGCTATTTGGAAGGCAAATTCTCATCATTCTTTTTGAATTAGTTAAAAGCATGTGAGCATTGCTGTAGGAAGTTTATGAACTTACAGGAAGACTATGTCCAAAAGTAACAGCCAGTTTGGATGATAAAAATATTTTTTCTACGTTAGGTCGGAAACTTTTCAGACAACCCTCATAGGTTATTATACTAGGAAGACATAATCTTCAGCTTTTACCAACTTCACTTTTTGCATCAGTACAATCAGCAAAAGCAATCTAGATTTGTACAGTTTCAAATCTCAAATTACATAGAGTAGCAATAAAAAAACATTTTTTAATGGGCAATAGGGTAAATGACTAGTTATGGGTAGCCAAACAGTAATGGGCAGATTAGTCTTGTATTGTCAATATCAAATTGGTAATAAACATTTCAGGATTATCAACAGGGGTTCTCAAAATAGCACCTTTTAAGAACACCCCCACCACATTTTTTCAAACATCAGCTCAAACTTACAAAGTGATTTACCATGTTAAGGCTTCTTGGGCACCAATAATGAATTAACTTTGCATTAAAGTTCTTGAAAGGCTGTCTTCTTAAGAATTAATATATAGGTATAGCTGGTACAGCTATTTTTTCATAGGTCCACATTTTTATTAGTACATACTCCTTCCTTAGCATTTTTGCTATCACAACGGTAGATCTTTGCGATTAGTTAAGATCTGCTCAACCTAATGTGTTCATCAATAGTCAATTCGAAATTGACTATTTAGTAGTGACTATTATAAGTAGCGTAAATAACAAATGACCAAAATTTTTTGGGCCATTGAGCTCAAAATTATTATTTAGGGTTGATGATAAAACATTTTTGGCAAACAATAAATAAAAATACAGCAGTAGAATATTTTATTTATTTATTTGCTGTTGCTCAGACAAACTTGTTAAAAGAAATCGGTTAGTTGCCCACTTTTTAATTTAAACGTTACTCAAATTAGTAAGTTAAGATACTCAATTTGATTATATTGTAAAACAAGCATTTTAATATTTTTGAATGCTTTTTTGTCCTGAAAATAATTAAGTTTAGCAAGCATGACCATTATTAGTTTTTAGTTTGACCATAACTAAGCAAATGAGACCAAAACTAGTCTGTAAATAGCGTAACAAAATGCAAAATTTAAGTTATTACTAGAATAAGTTCTTTCCAGGAACAAGAACTGCCACACTTGTATCCAAATTTATTTAAAAAATGTTTAAGAATGCCCATAACTAGTCATTTATACTATCATAAAGATAAGATAAATTAATACAAAGATGATCATTCATTACTTACTCATCATTCCATGACAAAAGCATCTACATTATACCGCATTATATAGCAATATAAAAGGGTTAAATAAATGCTCTTCTCCTTTTAAGCAACAGAAATAAATTATTAAGTCTTTAATGTATTCTTTAAATATCTCATGGATCAGTAATTGACAACCTAAATTAAGTGACAATCTACTTTCCAAGTTTGGAAAACACCAAGTTGAACTTCGAGAGTGGTGCTGATGATACTGTAGATTTCATACACTGTAGATTTCTACTAACTACTACTCAAAACATTGAGACTTTTCATGCAAACTTATTGAATGTTTAAAACATTGTTTACTATATATTTTTAGTTTGGTAAAAAGTTCAAACTTTTTTACGACTTTCATATGTTATGTTCATCTATTCTTGGAATAACAATCCAATAACCAAAGGATGAATTTACATTTAGAGGTAAACCTTGAGGTGGGAATTCAACAACTTTTTACATTTGAAATTCCATTCCAAACAAAGTTTCCTTACTCAAAAAATTTGTAATACATTTATATTAAGATTTCCGTAAATCCATAATTACTTTTAGGAACTGTTTTCTCATGAAAAGAGATTAAAAGGTTTCTTTCTCTCTTTTTTTTAATTTTACTTTCCAATTAAATGTTTGACATTTAAAAGAATTATAAAACATTTTGAAATTTTTTCAAAATAAGTTTTAATAGAAACTTGGAGTCTACTTTTTTCCCCAAAAAAACTGATGTTTATCGGAAGTACTTCAAAAAAACAAAACAAGGCTCTGAATATTGCAGTGATTGACTGAAAATTGCTTAGCAATTGACTGATCAATTACAGCCAACAGGTTGTTGACTGCTGACATAGGCATTATAACATATTTCAATTAGAATACCAATAAAATGTATTATAGGCAAAAAATAGTAATTAATACAAATAATTTTCTTTAGCCATTTCATGATATAGAATAAGCAGCATTTTTCAGTAATAAATAAATCTAACAACTGTAAACAACTTAATTAGCAAGGGAAAAGCTCTATAATTATTTGAAGCATATGTGCTTGTGTGTGTCTTGAACAAAGGAATAAATTTAATCAACACTTAAAAGATTGTGCAAAAATAAGTAAAAATTAAAATAGATTATTTATTTGCACAAAAGATAAAAACTCGCTTTTGAAATTCCTCTAGATAAAAAATTTACTGAATATTACTTAATTACATAGAAAATTTATCAACGATGTACCTTTTTCTTCCTTTTAGATTCCTGTTTTGATGCAGTAAAAGATGATGTATGGTCAGCAACATATAATCGAATGACTGGTTTAAATAAAGTCAGATGATACATTCTAACAGGTACAGATTCTTCAAGCTGCTCTATAACATCATCATCAATATTCATTGCCTGTGAAGATGGCTTGCCTAAATTGAGATGTGAATAACTATAATTACACTTAAAAATTAATCAAAACATTGCATATTTTTCACCTACTAAAAGATATAAAAGGAGTCATCTGAATGTGACGAAAGCCTACATACAGTTGTACAAGTAATATAAGCCCTTCAAAAAACTATAGTATACAATGATTAAAAGCACAGCAGAAGAGGGTTATAAAAGCAATGTTATATCATAGCCAGCCCACTTTTCATTAATAAGCAAAAGAGAACTCTCTGCTTAATGTCTCTATATAACATTCTTCACTCTTCATTAAATTAGTAGAAGTGAAAAACCTCTTTGAGAAAATTTTATGGCAAAATATGAAGTTTAAAAGAGGCATGATAAAATTCATTCCTGCATACTATTTCTGTGGCAGAATGTTTTATTACAAAGAAAAACTATTTCTACAACTTAGTTGTCAATAATGTTTTTCTTCAACTTGAGCTCAGAAAACTATGGGTTGTTTTTTACTTATTTTTATTAATTCTTTTTTTTTTTTAACACTAGAAGAGCCGGAAGGGTCAGTTTGACCCAAAAGATATTTAATTTATCACCACATGAAAAGTATAGACTGAAGAAAAAATCCTTTTATGACTTTTAATAATTTAAGGTGAACAAAACTTTGCCAGATTTTAAAACTCGTGACATAAATAATTTTCCAGTTACTAGCACTTATGCCTAAAACCGCAGCAAAGGTCATTTTAACAAATAAGAAATTCTGATAAATTAATAAGGCTCGACCGATGGCATTTTTTGGCCGATGGGCCGATTGTTCAAAGTTGGCCGATGGCCAACTATTTTCCCCTTCCAATGGCCAGTGACAAAAAAATCAAATGATTAAAAAAATAAATGTTTATAAGAGATTTTAAGGTTCATATATTCATTTCATTCTACATTTATTTTTACGAATACGAGATAGTTGTAATCATTAAGATAAACACATTCAGATTTTAGCCTAGATTTTTATTTTACTACCACTTGATTAAGTGTTCACTAGATTTTCCTGCACATACTTGTGTCACTTAAAATAATAACTTTAAATTTCATGTACTACTTAATTTAAAAATATAAGAAAAATGAGAAAAAAAACCACACATCTATGTATTTTCTAAATTTGAGTATTTTTTTTACACAAAAGTAAACAAAAACAATTTTAAATACCAATTGAAGGGACAAGTGGATCAAGGTGATATGTGACATTTGAATTTTGCCGACTTACACAAATTCAAAGTAGTGTGTGTTCAATTGTGTTAGCTTAAAAACACAATTGAAGGGGTAACTGAATAAAGGTGATATGTGACAATTTTTTAAATTTCTAGAAAAAGCTCTCAAAAAAAATTATTACCTTCATCCATTGTAGTATGTTTTTCCAAAATTGTCACATATCACCTTTATCCACTTGCCCCTTCGATTATGCACTAGTAGTTTATTTTATTTATTTGTTTATTACTTTCAATGTAATCAATTTTGTAAAAGTATGGTATTTTTATTCCCATTTATATAAAAAGGAAAAGGGGCAACTCATGAATAAATTTAACTGTCTGTAAGCAGAGCACTCAAAGTCTTAGCAGTAATTCTTTGGATTCGTTCGATGATTCGACAGCAGTCATAGCAAGATTTTAGGCTGAGACATTACATGATACATGGCTCCAGCCGGCCCGTGAACTTCCTCTGTGTAAAGTACAGTTTCAGTTTTGATTCAAGAAAACACTTCTAAGAATAATAAAAATGCACGAGAAAAAGCAGGAAATTAAGTAAATTAGAAAGATTTTATAGTATCTTAAATATTTTTTCAACGCCTATTTTATGCATTCTAAGAATTCTTACCTCTTGCAACGTCGGATACGAGGGACGGGCGATCGCCTATCCCTTGAGGGACTCTTCTCCAGCAGTTTTTTGATTTTGAAAGTCAGAAAAGGCAATTTTAGTTGATCTTTGGTGATATTAAGGGAAAGGGTGGGGATACCCTGTGATCTCGAATTTTTTCGAAACGGAAGACTATAACATTTGTAATCAACGTGTTTTAACACGGATGCATGGCGAAAAAAATGGGCAAATAAAATAAATTAAAAATCATCGCCCCTCCCTTGGAACATTTCTGGATCCACCCTTGACCTCTTGATATTACTTTTTCGTAGTCCTTGCATGTCATATCCTTTTTAGTTCCCTCGACAGGACTATAGAAATTGTAAATTGGATCTTCACTCAATGCATCCTTTTTTTTCCCAGGAAATTGTAGGTTCGCCAGTGTCTGATTCACTGCTGCTATCTAACGTTTCTATGGTGCTCTTTTGGCAATATTAAGCACCAAAGTCAAAATAATACCATAGAAAGCAAAGAGGTAACACGTGCGGTCTGAACTTCTTTCGGTACTTACGTTTTGTGATGTGACAACCATTTTGATAATTTTACGTCGCCGTGCTGTTTGTTGATGATTAGTAAAGATTGAAATACAAAATATAATACATTTAATTCATTAGTAGTAAAATAATGTATTAGAAGTGGATTTTAAATATTAGAAGAGCTTTAATACATTTTCATAAATGGTAAAATGCAAGAAGCTTTACTTATAAAACTTTATTAGTTGTCAATACAATGATAATGAAATGTCAATTTGGCGAAAGCACTTAATATAGACACTTGATAAAACGCAGAGTGCACCCATGAAGTTTTTAGGTGCATAAATTTTTAGGCAGGTTTTTATAACTTTTGGGGGGGGGATGTTCCGTAGCATTGAAGAGGGTTTGCCTCGCATTTGGAGGAGGAGGGGGGAAGTGGGCAAGTTTATGCATACATATAAATACTTGTTAGTTTCTCGCTTCATTGTCAAGAAATATCAGGATAAATCAATGGGAAAAGTTTTTTTTTTTTTGCTTTGAACACAAGGTTACATCCCCCCCCCCCTCCTCCCAAGAGCAAAGTCGGAGCACAAATCCAAAGAGCACGGAGACAAAAATAAAAGCTAAAAAACGCCCCCCCCCACCCCCACTGTTAAAAAATATGACGAGCAAGTATAGACCATAACCCTTCCGGATGGGCACTCTTCATTACTGAAAACGAAATAGCAGATACTTTGGCAAAAGAAGCAAGACAATTAAATACCAACAGAGTTACCAAAGTCACTCTCTGCGATATTAATTCTGTAGCTAGAGCAAAACTAATTGACAGAAAAATCAAAATAAAATTTCAAATTCCAGAAATCAGTACCAATAGAACCCTTACCAGTACATTAACAAGACTTAGGACAGGACACTTCAGGGGGATGAAGATACATAAAGATGGGACAAGGACGTATTGCCAATGCAAAAATTGCCCAGATACAGAACTAAGCCCCGAGCACCTTTTTAACTGCCCCGCTATCCTGGTGCAATTGCAAAAAATAAGTGACAATCTGTGGCCAGAATTATACAAAGAAAATTGTCTTTGTATTGCTGATGCTGTTCATAGGACCTTCCGTCCTATTTAATTTTCTATCTGTGACCAACCAACCAACCAGCGAAACCAACCAACCAACCATGGGCACTCTTGCTTAAACGAATATGACTTAAAGGGAAGATCGTAACAGCTTCAATATTCAATTTAAGACTGGATAATTTAGAATCGAGTAACACACTATTAGATTTCAGAAAAGAAAAATTAAATAACTGATCTTATCACATAACAGAGAAACCAGAGGTGGGCCCCTCTTTGAAATTTTACAACAGAGATCCCTTCTTCTATTAAAATAAATGTGTTTTCCAAATTCATATCATTAACATCTTTTTAAAATTAAAAAGAAAAAAGGCTTTCTTCCACATACACACAAACGAAAAGAAAAGAAATGCGCAAAAATTAATTCCGTCATTCGGAGGTTTTACTGTAATTCTAAAAACTCTCATCAGAGAGATCGCTAAGAAAGTGTCTGCTGTGTTGTGAAAATTTCGGTATTATCTGCCCGATTCGGAAAATTCCAAAACCCAGAACTGTGTTAATACTGCTGCTGCCCGATTTCAAGTCACATGACGAACTTACTTTTTATTGTGAAGGAAAAAATAGAGAAGATAGAATTCCCTCTTAAGAAAACTTTTTTTTTTTTAAACATCGACCATGCATCGCCATTTAGATGTTTACGAGGCTGATGGGCTGATGTTTTTCTCAAGTTAGCATCAGCGGCCGATGCCGATGGAAAACATTTCAACCATCGGCGTCAATGCATTGGAGCCTTATAAACTAAAGACAATAAAGATGCAATTTTTCAGAAATAATTATGGAATACTTCTGCTTTGTCCTCCTGTTTCTAAAATGGACTTCAAAGACCCAAAATTTAGGGGGGTGGAAGGGGTGATACCCCCCCCCCACACACACACACTCTTTGAAAAATTAGCATTTTACCTATAAATTTAGTCAATCTTTTAAATCTTTCACTCATACTTAATATCATACAAAGATAATCCTAATAAATCACAATATATTTTAACGTTTTGGATAATACATAAAGAGATCATTAAACGAACTATTTTCTAAGCAGTAAGAAATGTAAACAGTTGTGATATTACGAAGTAAAAGATACTGTTTAAAAATAAAAAACTTTTAAAGCAGACAAAATAAAATTTTAAAAAAATTCTAAAATATATTTGACAGGTAAGAAATCGAAATATTGAATCTGATTTAAAGAACAATCAGTCATAATTATTGTAAATACTGTTTTGTCACATCGAAGTGTTGGCCACAGTATTTAGAAGCAAAGTTCAAAAGAACAACTATTGGCTAAGTTACATTAACAGGAAGATTTCGAAGACGTTAACTTTGAAAAAATTAAAGCTGATAAATATATTAACAAAAATAAAATAAACACTTACTAAACACTCATTAAGATGTAAAATATATTAATACATAAAAGTGATACACACATTAATTTTGACTAGAGCATCCAATATGCAAACAGCTCTTTGGTTATCTTTGCATTAACAATATTCAACCAATTCAAAAACAGAAGTTAGTCATAATTTTTTATTTGAAAAAATATGCAACTGCTTAAATGATGGAATACAAATCCAAAGTGATCAGAAATATATGCAGCTGAAGATAAATACATTGCAGAACCAATGACTATTTCACTAACACATCACACCTCAGCTCCATCTCCTAGAAATAGCAAGTTCAAATACTGGCATTGACAGTAACCTAATGGTAGCAAAAGCATCAAACATCAGCAGTAATGAAAATGGGTTAACAAACCAGGTTAAACAACCACGCTTAACTAACTACGAGCAAGTTTTCAGCATCAGAAACTGCTTTCAGCACAATGGAAACCATAGCAACACAGCTTAAATTACTTTTTTAACAATTTAATCTAAATTTTATCATCCGACAAGGAATTTTTATTCAAAACATGAAAATAAGATGGAGCTATACTTGTTCAAATAAATAAAGGACTAACCTACCACACATACTGCAACAAAGCAGACAAACAAACCACATAAGATTCAATATCGACTGAATGGATTTGCTTAGATAGTCAACACAACATCATCTTACTAAATGTTCACATGTCAGATAAAGCAATAAATCATGTGACTCTATTGCAACCAGGGTCGGACTGGCCATGTGGGCATTCGGGCAAATGCCCGGTGCGCCACTCTAAAAAGCGCCGGTCGACAGACGTTTTTTTTTTTTTTTTTTTTTTTTTTTGCTTTTTTTTTCACGCAAAACTTTTTCTGCATTAATTTTTGTTCGCTGAAAATTTTTTTTTTTTTTTTTTTTTGTCGCTGAATTACAAGGAATATTTATTCACACGAGGCGCGGATCCAAGCGGGACAATTGCGCCTCCCTGAACAAATGAGGAGGGGGCGCTTCCAAAGCTTCAAGGGGGCGCCCCAATCTAACTGAAGGAAGGCGCCTAGGTGCTCTCCGTACGTTAAGCGTCAATACTGCTTCAAGCTTCGGTGCCCTGAGGACTCGCTTCCAAAGCTGCAAGGGCGGAGCGCACTGAAGCTGCTCCCTTCTCACCGACCGAAGACTTCTAGCCGCTCTCCATACTTAAAACGCCAATACTGACTGCTTTAAGCTTTGGCACCCCTGTAGGGGCGCTTCCAAAGCTTCAAGTTGGCGCCGAAGTCGCCCCCTTCTCACCGACCGAAGACTCCTAGGCACTCTCCTTACTTAAAACGCCAATACTGCTTCAAGCTTCGGTGCCCCCTTCTCACTGATCGAAGGCTCATTGCGCTCTCTGCACTTAAAACGCCAATAATGCGTCAAGCTTTGGCGCCCCTGAGGAGGAGCTTCCAAAGCTACAAGGGGCGCACCGAAGCTGCTCCCTTCTCACCGACCGAAGACTCTTAGGCGCTGTCCATACTTAAAACGCCAATACTGCTTCAAGCTTCGGCGCCTCTGAGGGGGCACTTCCAAAGCTTCAAGTTGGCGCCGAAGTCACCCCCTTCTCACCGACCAAAGACTTCTAGGCGCTCTCCGTACTTAAAACGCCAATACTGCTTCAAACTACATAGACACTTAACACTGAAACACTCAGAAATAATTTTGCTAAAAAATAAGTGGGTAGAAGAACATTTACAAGCACAGCTCAAAAAAAAAAAAAAAATGATACGCCTCTCAATCTCCCTTTCCCTCCCCCACCCCGGGGCTTTAAGTAAGCAAAAAATATTTTTCGCTTCCTCAATCACATCAATTATTGTAAACGGTATTCTTTCGCTTAATTTAACTTTGTTCTTATATTTTACGCTCGTGCTACTATTATTTTTAAATTGTTTTTGTTTGCAAAATGCGATTTATGTAGTGTTTTCAATTACATTTCAAGCAGTGGCGTACATAGCACCTCTGGGGAGTGCACGACGTTTGACAGCTCTCGATCCAGAAAAACAGCATGATAATGGGGGCATAACATACGCAACTTGTAACGTATATTTCGCTTTAAATTTAGAGGGAAAGTTTTGGAGTTGGATGCAAAAGAAAGATATTTGGAATATGTATTTGACTCACCCAGGATTCTCAATCTGTGTGGAAGTGAGGCTCGTTTGCGTCGCCCTAGGGGCACAATATCAGCGACTTATCATCCCCCCCCCCCCACAAGCTTTTGAGAGAAAATTTTGGAACCGGGCACACCCTCGAGGTTTAATCCCTAGTAACCAGTAGTGGTTATTTGTTCGATTTTATTAATTTCGGTTCAAGTAACTTACATTATATGACTTTAATTTCGTTGCTGACGTATCTTTTGAGATGGTATGTTCGATTTTGTTTTATTTTATTATTGCGACACTGGCAGGCCGGTCGTAGGGTCAAGCGACACAGGCGGCCGCTTGGGGCGCCGAATCGATGGGGGGGGGGCGCCAAGTGCATCAAGGGGAAATCAATGAAAAAAATAATATATAAAATGAATAAATGAAATGAACTAGGAAAACATTAAATTGTCTTTTTTTCTCTTTATTGTCTTAGCAAGAGCCCCGAAAACACTAGGGGACCAAAAATAGACAACTTATGGGAAAATTACCAAAACGCAAAAAGAAACAAAATATGTGAAACGAAAGTTAGCATAGCTTTGACGCCAGAAATAGGAAGCGAAAAGAATGGCCAGAGAAAAATTCTTTTTCTCTGTCCATTCTTTTCATTTCCTATTTCTGGTGCGACGTAGTAAATGGCGGGATTTTAACCAATACTTGCTGCATCTTATCTAAAATCTCACTAGAAGTTCGCCAATCGAACCTTGTTCCGAGAAAAAATTTAACAAAGTACTCCTGAATTATACAGTTGAAAACAGTTTTTTCTCGTTAAAAAAAAAAAAAAAAAATAAGTAAATAAAAATAAAAAAAACGAAGGGGCCTCGCTTCGTGCGACCCTAGTTTTTCCGAACTTTCGACGCGCTCTCTTATTTATTGATCACGGTTTGGGCTGAATCTTTATCTGCATTCAAGTAAAGTGCATCTGGGGCCACCTAACTCGGCAAAGGGAACAATGTGTCACTTTTTTTTTAAGGTGATGCTATAGGATCATAGGGCTCCCAAAACAGACTAAAATCGAAAACACGAAAACATTGGTTTGAGAAATAACCAACTGTAACTAAACGAAGCATGTTTTTACACCTAGGACCTGATTTTAAAAAAGGCCCGAGAGGCCTGGTCTACCGAGCCTGAATAATGACTAGGCCCCGCTGCTTTTAGGGGCCCCCGAATAGTTAAAATTGATTTCTCCAATGGCTGAAATTGTAAGGTTGACTAGATGGAACCCAGTAGCGGGTTTGGGGGGATGCCCCCCCCCCCACACCCAAAGGGTAGAACTTTTTTTTTCACTGTGTCTAAAGTTTTTTTTTTTTTCAATTTTTTTATATCAGACGCTAAATTTTCTCTTGTTCGCGAAGAACAAGCTAATACTAATTAACATTGGAGGGAATTTCGCATGGAAGGTCCAAAATCAAAACGTCCACGAACAGAAGATCCACGCCCTATTCTGTCACGCGGACCTTTTGTCCGCGAGACAGATTTTATCGAAAAAAACATATTTGGCTCATTTAACTACCTTAATTCTAACATTCTTAGGCGAAGGATATCACACTCATCCATTGATACTTTTTTTACAGTATTAAGAATAAACGCAAAAAATGCAGGCTATATTTTATTCGTGTGTGAATGTGTGTGTGTTTCCTAACGAAGTCACTCCAAATTTCTGCAATCGAAGAAGCCATTGCATTGAGAGTATGAGAATCTCATCTCTTTTTTTGGGAACGAAAATAGAAGGTTATCAAATAAGAAACTCCCCTACTTGTCCCCTGTCGTCAGAACAAAGACCAGCAGAATGCCCCCACTGTAGGCTGGTAGAATACATGTACACGACCTTCAGCAAACAGAAGTGACCTTCATTCTTTCCGAAATAAGCATTTTGCACTCCCGAAATTGAAATCAACAAGGGAAGGGATAGGGACCTTTGCGCGCCCCCTCTCTCTAGGATAAAAAGGGAGAAAGATTCGTTCGTCGTCGTCGTCGCTTGATATGAGAGAAAAATTCTAAGAAAAGCAAGTGTGAAAAAGACTGCTTGGATTCCTCTAAGCAGCTGATTAGCCTAAGGGTTTTTTTTTATCCGGATGTGTTGATTAGTTCAAGATGACCAATCCCTCAACCCATCAAGGATGTAACATGAAAACATGAAGTACTATTATACAGGCGCGCACACAGGAGGGGGCTTTGGGGGCTTCAGCTCCCCCTATGAAAAAACTGGACTTGAAGGCATTAAGCATCAACCAACGACATTTTAAATTTGTCCACGGTGTCAGAAAAGATTCAAGTCATTAATAACTCAATATATACTACGCTTTGAATCCAATTAAAATAACAAATACGCACACGTATAATATCTACCTCGTCTTTCTTAAAGTCTAGGGGAAAGTGGGTAAATTCTCACTTATAAAAGACCGCTCCGTTTTCCCCCTCATCTACAATTTCCAAGAAACCAAGGCATTGTTTTCAATTAAATCATTCATTGTACATATACAAACGCATGAGGCACGAGAATGAGGCTTCAGCAAAGCATGGAACTTCAAATCACAGAGCGTCTCACCATCAAAACCAAAATAATTTTAATTTCGAGGATTTGTCATGGAAAATCCTGATGTTTCGCGGTGGCGAATTACAGGTTTGAAGGGTCGTCATAATGAAATTTTTAAAGCTCCTTTCTGTCAAAAACAGAATTCTATAAAACATTTTTCATGCACATTTTTTTAATCTATTTCATAAAAGCCCCCTATGGCCGGGGAGGGGGAGAGGGGGCAATTGCGACATGATTAGCCCGCCACTGATTTTCTGAGAAATATGCTCGAGAAACAAGAAAACAGATAAAAAGTTAAAACAGAAAAAAAAAGAATATAAAATGGTATTAAAATGAAAGGAAGTACAGAGAGGAAGAAAAAAATGACCGAAGAATATCTTTGCAAAATAAACAAATTAATCAAAAAAAAAAACTTACACTCAAGCCACAAACTTCTGTACTTTTAACCAATGAAGGCACTGGAAGGAAATTAAAAATTTCAGTACAGAAAACCAAAATAGTTAACTGAAAAACCTTTTCCTATTTTCTCCATTTTGATTTGGAATAAAAATATTAAAAAAAAGTAGCTAAAAAAAGGGGAGAAAGGGGGTATCCAAACCTAATTCCTCTCTTATTTCGGCGTTCAAGTTAGAAAGGAATTATAGTTTTAGAGCTTCAAGTCTTGAAAAATTCCGGGAGAAAGTCTGAATGTCCTCATTGAAGATCGTCTAATAATTGGTTTTTGGAACATAAATTTCTAAAAATTTCCGGAGGTGAAAAGCGAGCCCCATTATCAAATATGGCCTACAGTTTTGTTTTTAAAACTTTAATTTCAAAAAAATTTTTAAAAAGCCCCCCTCCTCCCACCAAATAATAATGGTAAAAGGTCTTAAGTTTCATTTCTGGAACTTTAATTACGAAAATCTGCTGGTGCAGAGTACATGAATCCTATCGCTAAGGCTACCGATAAATGGACTATAAGCACATTTTTAAGACTTCAAATTTTGAAAATTTTTCTGAGGAAAGACTCCGAACTCTTAACATCGACAACAATGGAACCGCATTTCTCTAAGCTCAGTTTCGGGGAAAATATCCCGTGGAGAGTTCCACATTCCATCCATTCCCATAATGTCATCAAAGATGGTCTACAATTGCATTTTTAAAACTTCAATTTCAAAAAATGTTCGAGGAAAGATCTCAAAAATCGTTTAAAATTGAGTTTTGATATCTTTAATTTCGACAAAAAACATTCAGAGGAGAAAACCGAACCCTATGCCTTTCTCTAACATCATCAAAGATGCTACTGCTTTGTTTAGACATCGATTGAATAATTTCGGGTTGAGAGCGGTCGAACTCCATTCTTCCTAAGATTAACTGAGATAATTTTACCTGTCGTTTTTGGAATTTCAACATCGAAAAATCGTTAGTGAAAAGTTCCAAAACCCCCATTCATTCTCCTAACATAGTCTAAGAGAGCCTTATGGTGATTTTTGGACATCAATTTCGAAAATTTACAATGGGAGAGCCCCTGGCTCGTGCTCTTCCTAAGATTAACCAATGTTGTTTTAAACTGCGCTTTTCGAAGCTTAATATAGAAACATTCCTAAACCTCACAACCAAACAATTGCAAAATGGCGTGCAATAATAACGTTTTTATGGCCTCAAATTCTGAAAAAATATTAGATGAGGGCCGGTAAGTCTCAAATCTCCCTAACATGACCAAAAGTTGTCTAACTGTTGTGTTTTTTGAATCACTTTTCAGAAATTTTTCCGGGGAGAGCCCATGAATCCCCTATCAGTATGTCAATATAAGCAATACACCTGCCAACATCGACCATGTTCATTCCATGGACAGCTGTTTCGAGCTTATTCTGCTCTCATCAGAATGGAATACGAAATTAGTCGAGTTGGAGGCAAAAATCCTCTTATGTAGCAAAGAGAGCCAAAAACACTGGCAGGTAATGTGAAATTAGAAATATAAGCGAGCGACCGCACTTAGTACGGTACAACTCAGGGGTGCCCACAGGGGGGGATTATGGCGCAAGTTGCGCCAATCGAAAATTTTTGGGGGAGTGATTTTTTTAACTTATTTATTTTATTTATTTAAAATTAATTACTATTAATTTATTTTTCACATTTAAATAATTTAATAACTTTTTTTTAATTTTTTTTTCTTCCAATTTTTTTAAATTTACGTGTCTTTTTTTTTTTATTTTTGCGAAGTTAATATCGATAAAATATTAACTTCTCATAGAACGATTTGTATCAGAATTGTTGCTGAGTAGTTAGAATTAGACTTCTAAGAGGGGGAAAAAAAGATACGCTATCAATTAGTGGCGCCTGGAACTCGTTATTTGCGCGAGTGTTTTAGCTGCTGTATTTTACCCTAATAGACAAATAACATCAACAAATTGACATGTGTGTATACCTTTTACAACTACAAAATTATGCAGTTTTTTTCTGCTCCGAAGTCATTGGCTACGGGTATTCCAACATTTGATATTATTATTTTTATTACTTTATTATTATTTTTACACTTCAGTTCGGTTTAATCTTAACACTAGATGATAAAGATTTCTCAATGCGAGTGTCACAGTTTCTGCCTACCGTAATGTTGCCATATTAATGTGAGATGCGCTGTTATTGACTATTTTGTAGCAGTTTGTCGCGTTCATAGTAAATGGCGGTTCAAGTTTTGTGAAATTTTAAAAGAAATCCTTCGAAGATGCCTAGAGCTCTCAAAACTTCGTTCAAATATAAATGTTTAGAAGTACTTTGCAACACTGTGCACAGACAAGACAAATGGACTGAACATTGTCGCAAAAAACATGCATATAAATTTAGAAATAATATTAATATCAAGTACAAAGTTGTAGCTGTTAAGAAAGGCAGTAGTACTTGGGATAAAGCGGCTAGTAACACGGGTGCAGGCTCCATTGTTTCAACGGTGACAATGACAAATATACAAAATGCACCATCAACTTCAAGGTAAGATTTATATTAAACATTCCTTGTAACAGTATTTTAGAACTATCTTACTTTGTTAATTATTTGATTTCAAAAAGGTACACTTTATATGTATATATATTATAACCACCAAACACCTGTTTATTAAATAGTATTAATGACGGTTCATAGTTTTAAGTGGCTATATATGGGGCATGGCTTGCATCTTAAAAATCTTGAACTGTTTTTATGCATGCGTTGAAATAGGGAATTCATTGGTTCCATGATATCTATGGCACATGAATATTGGGCTAAAAGTTAAAAGGGAGAAAATGAATTTTTAGTGTCTGCCTGAGAAGTTAATTTGTTTGTTTCTAACGGGACTAAGATTCTTTCATGTTGCACAATTATTTCTTGATGGCTATTACCATTTGAGAGGCACCTGGACTCTTACGAAGTGGAGGGTAGGCCCGTCATTTAGGGGGTCAGAGGGTCAACCCCCCCCCCTCCCCGGCTTTGGGAAACCAATGTGTTTACCTGCAAGTGGGCGGGGTTTTTACTATTTTTTGGCAAATTTTACATTGAATACATACCCATTGCCCCCGCTGGAAAAGTTTGAAATGACGGTCCAGGCAAAGAGGCATTATTTTCATTTGCTAAGTGTAAGTTATATCATTGATTTAATTTCTTGTTGCTATTGGGAATTACTAATCATTTTCATAGCTATTTTTATTATATTTATCCCACCCGAATTTATTATCTGATTTTATTAATTTATGCCTCATTATAAACTCCCAAATGAGAAAATTTTCGTGGAAATTTACGACTTCACGCTTTTGGCTGGTTAACACATATAAATATTACAATGGTATTTATCTACCTTTTTATGCGTCATATTTTTAAACATTTGAATTGTCTTTCAATGTTTGATTTTACTATCAAAGATCGAGTTGAAATTATTGTTTTATTTATATGACACTCATTAATCTACGAAAATGTTTGTTTGTACTATAATAGTTATTTTCATTTGCATAGCACAAGCAAGTTTATTTAGTCTACCATATAAAAGCTAGTTTTAGATGACATCATTCACTGCTATGTTGCAACACTAATCTATTTAATCCCCGAATTCAGATTCTGTTTATTTCAACCCAACCCTAATTAACACCGTCCCCTATTCGATTCATGGTTTCTACACCCTACCAGGATCAATCTCCGACAAAAGTGCCTTACAAATTTCAATCCTTCCTTTTAGACAATATTAAAACGCGACATGAAAAAAATAAAATGCTCACCCAATACCTAAAGGCTACTCGCATATGCATATTTTAATCCAACACACAACCACATCACAAATTATCCAGCGCCCCCCAAACCCGACCCACCCACCCACCAACTAATCCCACCCACGCCACACGCCTAACCAACCCAGAACCAACAAACCTCCCCCACACACCCATCTTCTCGACTACACCCTCGCACCCCCAGCGTCCACATACCCACGATCGTGAATGTCCGTCCCCAAAAAATGTGTTGGGTCACATTGCCGCCAAAGCGTCAAGTGTTCGTTTCGTTTGCACCCCCTGGACCATAACACAAATAACTTAATTGGGCTCTAGCGCCAGGTATATAAGCAGGTGAGTAATCCCGGCACTGCTATGCAAGGGCTAAGGCAAAACTACCCTAAGCCAACGGTCGACCCGATTTTTGATTCCATGGTCGATTGCTGTTTCGTAGCTGAATTCTGCTCGTCTATAGATACAATCATGAGAAAACGAAATTAGTCTGAGTTGTAGCAAAAATCCTCATTTCTCATTATAAGGCAAAGGAGAGCGCCGAAAAAAGTCTGTTAGCTAATTGAAAAATTAGAAAATAGCCAGGAGAAGGACGAGCAGTTGCATGATCCTTTGCTATTAGAGGCGGGTTTTACTCTAACATTTGCTTTATGATCCTTATGGTCCGCTTGCTGTATTCTGCCAAAAAATTTACGATTGTACCGTACTAAGTTGCGGATCGCTACTGGTATTTTCTAATTTCACTATTAGCTAACCATATTTTTTTTTAGTTCTCTAATTTTGCACAACACCAGCCGCATATATAGACCTCACTACCTTTCTTCCTAATTTTCGTACTTCCGATGGCTGTATGAGGAGCAGAATAATGTCTCGATTAACAGCTTGTCCATTGGATCGATAATGGTCGATTTATTGGCGGTGTATTGCAGTGATTCGTGCTTTAGCCCTTACTAGGGGAAGGTTTACTGACTTTATAATGACCCCCTACAGTGAATGTTTGAATATCCACTTAATTTCTTTGTTCATAAATAGAATATATGGTCTTGATTTTGGTATCATATAACGCTATTCTCTGGTGAGTGCATTTAAATCACTTTCTCTGTGATCTTTACTAAGATTAAGGCAGATATCCTCTATTTATTAGTATTTACCTATTTATTATCTTACATAGAACATTACAATTTGAATAAATAATAGTAAAATAATTCACATGTAGTTGTGAAACCCTTTGCACATCAAGCGTGCCGTCCTCGCGTTCGCAACCAATCAAAAATAGGCAAAGTCATTTTACACTTATTATGTGGCCAAAAAAACAAAATGAACATATAATAAAAGAACAGAAGGACGGGGGGGGGGGGAGTAATCTAATACAACCAGTTTAGAAGATACATTTTCCACGTGAGCGATTTGAAGATCCTCCAAATTTAATCCATATGTGGCTGAGACAGCAAAACCGCCTGGAGTTCGCGAGGATGCAAATGTGCTGACAAAGGGACATACGCCCCCACTTATTATCTCCGAAACCGAGCTCTTGGAGCGTATTCCCACAGCAAAAACCTCCGGCTACAGTTACAGATAGAAACCGTCGTATAACTGACCTCCTCAAAAAGGTCTAGGAATCTTAACCTCAGAGGTCTACCAAGCAGGTTACTAGACTTTTTATTTCTTCGTTTCAGAGAATCCGTTTTATGGTACAATCTATTTGGTTTAAAGTATTGAACGACTTACTCCACGTTATTCGATGATTGTCCGTTTGCTGTACAATTGAAAGAGTTTTTTTTTTTTCACGAGTTTTGATACTTTTCTTAGATTTTCGTGCAACTACTTACCTATGGATGTAAGTTCTTTTGTTTTCGTAAAAAAGAGAAGCTGAAGCTACAATCATACTTACTGTAGAGGTGACAGATATATGAATTAAATACGCCAATTTTAAATCCTCCTAGTTTATCTTTTAGCCAGGAATTTCATTTCAGTCGAAACTGGGCACTTGTGGTAGTTTGTACGGGTTCGCTTTTGAATTGTAGTGGAAAATTTTACGACGGTTTGATCTCGCAGATTTTTTTACTTTTATACTTGTCTATTGGAAAACAAATACCTCAATGCTAACCGCGTTCCGCCCCCCACAAGTGACACCCAAATTAACGAGCACCACTAATAATTACAATTATATATACAAAACCGCTAGACACTTCTGTCCGACGTCTAAACTACGACCAGCATAACTCAATATCCAAATACCCCTAATTTAAAAAAAAAATCAAATAAAGTCTAGTTCGGTTCGGTTGGTGTTTCTATCATCTACTATATCGTTGTGATAACCCGCATGTTGCAAATGATATGGCATACCCAATACAAATTGCGAGAGCACATTGTTGAGGAATCGTCTTTCCCAATTAGAACTATTAAATAAAAAAGTTTGTCATTATTAAATGCTCAAGAATGAATCACTCACTTTATTTAATATATATTTATATTATTGGTGTTTTAAATAATATGAGTTATATAAGTATATATTATATATAAAGTTATTGATCTTAAATTTTCGTGCGTCTCAGCAAAAAAAAACCCACACAGCCAAAACACAACCTAGGACCCCACCGCATGACTAGTTTAAATAACTAAAAACGGCCATCCCCACGCCTTGTATGAAGACATGGCCCCCATGTTCCAAATTTAAATGGACGCTACCTCGAGCAATCCAAGTATTCGCATTTTCAGTGTATCTGATCGTCTTAAAATATTACACTCATGTCCCAATTACCGTATACCTCCCCGAACGTAATAAACCCGAACCACAACCCCACCCACCCACCCCTTGTCCAACCACAAAAATGCGTTACCTAATGATAGAACCATCAGTGTTCTCGTGTTTTTTGTTGGCACGTGGTCCAACGACGGTTTAGGAGTATCGCCTTCCTAAACTGGCACGAATCTTTATCACTTGTAGTCTTCATTTGTCCCTTGTGGGTTATTTTTACAGTAATCCAGTGTACGCAAATAGTATTAATTTATATAATCAGTCGCTAGTTTACTTTTGTGCTTAATTAGATATGGCACTAACATCTAGCTATTATCTTTAAGAGACTAGATCACTATTTAATCTATCCAGTAATTATAGCAAAATGAAATCTTACTCTTACTCTATATTTATTATGCGCTTTTTTTACGATAAGTTATATAACAGTAACCTAGTAAGGTGAGTTAAGCGGAGCTAATGCTGGCCTATAAGGGTTTACGCAAACTTCCTGAACTCCGTTACCCCCCAGTGTACACCCTATTGTAATACAAAAAAAACCCACCCCCCCAAACCCAATCCACCCCACATAATCCGCACCCACCATTTTTCGTGCCACAGCCAAAGAAACAGTTCCCCTTCATAAGGATTAGTACACTTGAAGTATTCCCCTATAGCAATGCATTCTCTCATTTATTGTGAGTTTTCTTCATTGGCATGAAAAATTAGTGTACCTTTAAACAACATATAGTGGAAATGTTTTTTTTACTTTAATTTTTTTATTAACTTAAAGGAAATTTACCGAATATTTTCTTGTCTAATTAGATCTTTCTTTTATTGTAAATTATCTTTAAGTAGTTTTAGGGAATCAAGAATGATGAGTGAATAATGAAGAATTAAAATAGTTAGTATAATGAATGTTTTTTTATGGAAAAAAAATATAAAAGGAATTAAATCACAGTAAGCTTACTATATTACTTCCACTCTAGATAGCGACCTACATCTATCCACTAGTGTACGGTGAGGACCAACTACAATACTAGCAAGCAGTCACAGTCCCGCTTAAGCTGTGGTATTTATGAATCGATAAACCTTGAGTTGAAATCTAACATCAGAAAACCGAAGGTGGGTTCGGTTGGACAGATGTTGAGGTGTGGGGGCGGTGAAACAGATATTTATGGTGTCTGCAGGGGAGAGCTGGTGGATTATATTTTCTTTGGTGCGGTGTGTATAGAGGAGGGCCGTTGGTTTTCTATTTTAGCCCATGATTTTAGCCCCGGACCATGATTTTGCGGTGCAAATGGGCGGGACAGGAGCACAACTATGCTTATTTCGTGCCTCTGTCAAAGGATTAGCTTTAACTCGGAAGCAAATACAAAGTTAATTATTTTCACTTGGTGGTTATCTGTTTGATACCACAATTAGTACCTATGATCTTTTTGCTTATTTCTCTAGCTTATATTGTCATGAAGCGACTGCAGTATGTTTAGATGTCAAGTGAGTAATCCGAAAATTTGGCCTAATGTAGTAGTAGCATACTTGTGAAATTAAACCCATTTTGTTTTAGTGAGGTGCGTTTTATCATTTTCTTTCCTTTATATTTTCTCCGAGAGACGTTCGACTCCCTAATCCACTCGGTCCAACAAATGTATTGTTGTTGTATAAAGTCCAATTTTTGTGATCCATGTTTTTACGATGCACCTAGTAAGTCTTGAGGATTATTCAGATATACCTGCATGGGCTCAAACTTTACTTTTCGCGTCGTAATTATTTCAATACGTGTGGTTTTTCTGACGTTTATTTATGGTTCGCAAAGGATAGTAGACAAGGAGTCCCTATTAAAAAATTTCGGTTGTTTAACGAGCTAGCAACAGCTTGTGAGCTTTTATTTATGAACTTTGGTATGAGACTCTAGTTGTGATTTTTCTTTAAGGATGGAGAGCATAAACTACTTCAAAGTATAATCATTAACAGTAACCGTGCTTATGGTCGCTTTCAGAGGAATATTAAGAGTTAGGAAATTTGTCTAGTTCGCTGTAGGATTTTAATACTGGGTTATTAAGTATATATTGACAAATGTTCAGAGAATATACATTATTACTTAGTTGTGGCTTTTGTGACAATGAGTTCTGTCTGGTACGTAAATTGTGAATTGTCCGGCGAATACATTTCACGTTATATTGTGACTTTATGGGAGCTGTATTTATGTTATGCTCTTTTAAAATCGAATCAATTTTTACAATTATTGTTTGTCAAGGTTTTACAAATCATTTTGAATGATGTCATGGCTTTGTTCAATTTGCGTTAAAGTTTTTAATCTTCTAATAAAAAATTGTACCAGTTACTAACATATTTTGTCGTTTAACAGATAGATTTTTTAATATGATTTACACTGTCTGTGGGAGAGCGAGAATCTGCAACGGTCCAGGAGGTTGCAGCTGATTATAAGACATATCAGGCCCTATGATAGATAAATACGTCCGAATTTATTCAATCCCAAACATTATAATCTCAGTCGCCTTTGTT
Source organism: Uloborus plumipes (assembly GCA_038373865.1). Taxonomy (NCBI): domain Eukaryota; kingdom Metazoa; phylum Arthropoda; class Arachnida; order Araneae; family Uloboridae; genus Uloborus; species Uloborus plumipes. Next base: position 67,393 of record JAXGGA010001260.1, read on the forward strand.
TTTTTTTTTAGAGAGTATCTTTGTATTCTTTCTTTGATTAAGGCTCAGAAGGGATTTAAGATTACTATATAGTTTATACTGGCATGTAGTATTTGTGTTTAGTATTATTGTCGTTATATATCCAAGTAGAAAGAAGTTTTATATTTCGAAATTATATTATAGTCTATATAACTTTTTTTTTTTTTTTTTGTTATTTAGATTATATTTATCGTCTAGAGATCTGTTTGTTCAATATATAGTACACGAGGTTATTGTTGGTTCAATAAAATGTTATTTATCGTTTAAACGCTGATATTGATTTGATAGTAAATAGGGGGTTCGGACTAGCGCTGCGGGATTGAAGCGTAGACTAGGCTCCAAGAGCTGCCTGCGACAGGTGAAACGTACGACATGATGAGGTACAGTTGAGTGATGGCGCTAAATAGTTAGAGGGTTTTTGTAAATACTTAACCTCAACGCCCCCCACAAGTAGTCCTGACACCCCCCGAACAATCTAGTCTTTAAGAGGTACCTAGAACAGAAGTAATTCGTGCTCAATTACTATCCCCAAAGATCTGAGTCCTTGTGTGACGCGCTGAGTCCCTCAACTGGCTCCCACCCTCATCCTTTGAGAAAAATGCACAGTGGAGCAACAATGGCACATAGACGAGCAGCTCGGGGGTCCCCAGCTAAGCCACCTAAGTACTTGCGTTTAAGTTTATCATTTGCATTATTTTGAAAGGACGTAAGAATATTACTGTCTTTCTAATTGTGTTTCTTGGTTTGAGGATTGAGAGTCAATTGGTTTATTATATAAGGAGTGCAGACGAAGTAATGGAGTTTATATATTCCTTCAATAATGAATCAATCTTTAACCTAGAACATTGTTCCGTTGAGGTGCTTGTTTAAGATGAATTTCCCATATTGTAGCTAACATTTTTAGAAAATAAAAACTCTGTAACATAGAGTCCGGTATTTGAATATCTTGTATACAATCAACTTTATCCACCATTAAAAAGATGAGAAAATGGAGCCTTGTTTGTTGTAGGGTGGTTGGAGACCGATATAAGATTTGCGTGTGAAAAATTGTATAAGAAATTCATAATCTAAAATTTTGTGAGCGGGCAAAGATTTTTTACCCCCACACCCCTTCCGCACTGAGCCCGTGTCCCCCGAACTCAAGATGTGACGTATTTTCCTTGGGAATCCAATGTGGATGCTAATCCCTACCTCAAGTGTCCGGTATTTAGTAGCAAACTAAAACGCCTAATATTTAACTGCAGGGTGAGCAGTCATTTATAGATTTATTTACTGAATTTATTTTGGTTATAACATGAAGTCTGCGATAGTAGCGACAACATACAATGTCGCAAAAAGTAGTTTGAAGATTCCGCTTCTAACATTAAAAAAAATACCATCAACACTCTTTCTGTAAGTTGAGTACGTATCACTCACCTATATAGAGCAAAGTAGGTAGTAGTTGTTAACGTTCGCATAGCATTCCGCACCCATTCATAAAAACTATCTCACCCCCTGGTAATCAGCATTCTAGTTGTGTTGACGGCTCAGAGACGTATGAAGAAGATGAGACAAATTTTAATTACGAGAAATTTGTATCCTGTGCTATGTTGGGGTAGTTCGTTGATTCGGCACAAGAACCGTTTACAGTAGGTAATAATCCGTATATGTCCGGATATTGTAAGTAAGATAAGTGGGTTTGTATTTGTATTGTAGGTTGCAAATAGAGTAGGTGTAATAAGAACTGGACAAACTGTATCACAATTGTTTGGAATGCCAGGTGGACTGGTTTCAAATTGGCAATCTGATTTGAAGACGGTAGAGGGGTATGTTTTTTTCGATATATATTTATGTTTGGTCTAAAGAGTAACAATGTGGTGACCAAGACGGAAGGTGAAGGTTTTTATGTCAAGACTGTCGTTTCTACGTTAGTTTTGAGGCAGATGAGGATGGATGACGATTTTACTACTTAAAAGATGGTTACACTGAGTAGTTGGGGTGGCATGTTAGTTTTCGACATTACGAATGGAGCCCAGATCTGGGGCAACGGTAGTTGATTTTCCACTCTGACGACGAGCTTTTCAGAGAAAAATGAAAATGCTCGTTTAAAAAAGATAGATATAAAGAAAAAAAAAACATCAAGTAGTCATAAGTTTTTTTCTGCTGCTATAAGGTCATTTTCGACCGCGACAATCTTTTGGGCCAAATTTATAGAGTTAACCGGGGAAGCCGCGGGTCCAGATACTTGGCGTTTTATCTCCATGTCCAGTGTTTATAGTAGGTGGGTTTTATAGTTCTCTAAGGGGAAGCGTTTGAAAACTTAATTTTTCTGGTATCCTAAATGGGGGAGCGTTAAGGCTGATAAAACTGTATATTTGTGGAATACACATGACATTAATGAAGAATTCGCATCATGAATTAAACCGTACATCTAGACTCCATCCCGGCCGTACCTCAGTAACCAGAGTGGAACAGACCGTACACCCACCATACAGATCATATCGACACTGTGGGTGATATTACTCTGCCCGAAGGCAAGTGTTCTTTAATGTTTGCAACACTCTTACACTGAAATTTATTTCACTTATATGTATTTTTGGCGTTTTCCTTCTCCTTTCGCAATGTACCTTTGATTAACGTTGTCGACAAATACGTTATAAATACAAAAATAACGTTATATCAGTTAAACTAAATCCACTACCACCCCCATCCCCATCAAACTCCCCAACACAATTGCACCACAATTTAGAGTGGCTCTCAACATAATATTTTCAAACGTTAATAAACAAGAACTTATATTAATTATATTGAACATTATTTTTTTAAAATTTTTCTAATACTCACAAATCAAAAATAAAACAGACCAAATTTTATCACCTAACTAAGTTCGTCATGCTCTTAACATCGACCTCTTAGCGAACCAACATTCATCGAAGTCATTGGCGTCTAACTAGTCAGATTATACCATACTATGCCCAACCGGAATTTCGCTTTCTTCAAGAGGCATAAGCTATATTCAACGTCCTAACCAATAACAAGAGTAAGCACTTCACAGCACATCAGCACTTGCTATCGATAACATAAGCCTCAGAGAGGCGGCAATAAGTCACCTAAAACCTGATAACTCGCCCCCGAAAGAAATCCTTCACGCGCAAATTCCAAACGCTATAAGCCCCCATACGAAAATACCCCTGCCTCTTACTCTTTCCTTTCTAGACATCTACACTTGAGGAAGTTTGAGCCTAACTGCTGCCTTGTGGACAGACCACCCACTTGAAAACTACATTGCCAAAAAATGAAAACTCCTCTTAAAAATCTACGTCCAGAAATTATTCCTAGTATTTCCCGCACCTTGTCCTGGTTTATGTCGGTGAGGGAGGGTCTCCACGAGCCTGCCTCTTCCAATCCCAACTTTTGCGGATCGACTAGCCATCTTATTCAATTACCCGATAGAATTGTTTCCTGGAATCAACACGGAAATCAAAGCCAAAATATCATTTACAGTTATTTTCATTTATTTTTTCTATGTAGAATACCCACATGTCTGGGGGAGGGGAGAACGGGGGGATAAAAGCCCTCCGTCAAAAATTTCAATGTTTGAGACCTGAATGTTTCCAATATTATGACGAAAATCTAATAGATTACTTCCGTTTATGTTTCCCACAGCCTGAATTACAGTTTGGAAGATTGTTTTGGCAAGAGCCCTTAGAATTGCCAATAATGTTAAGTGCAAGGTCTCCGGGGGATGTTCTTCCCCTCTCTACGCCAGATTTTATCTTGACCTTCTCCATGTTTGTTGCGTTACTAGAATGATAATTTTAAATGCGTCAGGGCTCGTACAATCCGACAAAACTCCTCCAGCACTCCTTCATTTAATTTTTTTTTTTTTTTTTGAAGGACACTTCAAACTCATGCATTTTGGAACTAAATCCTTCAAAACTCCTTTTTTTATTTGAGACTATATTTTCTTCCTCTGTGAAAGTTGCTTTAGACAAATCAATTTTTTCACTTTTTCAATTACGGAAATGTTATTCTCAATTTTCCACATCGAAAGCAAAGCAGTGATTTATCACCAAATCCTTCGCACTGAAACAGTGTAATATGAATAAAATTTCGAATAAAACATCATTTGCACTTTCATAATTTATAAATTTATTTCATAGCTCATCAAAATAATGTGGCAAAAATCAAATAAATCAAGCAATTTAAAGTAATTAAAACAATCCCATAATGCATGTAATTATCTCATATAATATGTTTTTATCTGAAACACTTTTTAAAATAAAGGGTTGGTTCGAGTTAGTGGGCTAGTGGGGTAAGTGCCCCCTCCCCCCCCCCTTAAAACTGAAATACGCATATATTTTTTGCTTGTGTGCCAATGTGAATAGAGCAATAAACCAACTATTTCTATCAGAGATAAACACGGCTTTACGAGATAACTGGAATACGTTTCATCGAGAGAAATGAAATGTTTGAGTTTCCTTTTTCATTCCATGTCATCATGCCACAGTGTCAAAGCAAAAATTAATTATTTATAAGAAATATTTTTTTAAATAATGCTATTTATTGTTTTAAAAATATATTAGCTTAATATTTTCGAAAATTTTTAGCATATTTATTCTTAATAATGAATTGATTAGTCCATGTCATTAATAATTAAGTTTAGTTTTTCAATCATGACGTATTTTAATAATTAATTATGTTTCTTGAAATTAATTAAATATTTAATTGTTTCTTGAAATTAATTAAATAATTAATTGTGTTTCTTGAAATTAATTAAATAATTAATTATGTTTCTTGAAAAAAATTAAATAATTAATTAATAATGAATATCATTTTTAATTAATGTAATTGGAGAGGCGCCGGTTTTCTTTGGATGCCCGCGCCGAATTTCATTCCCAGTCCGACCCTGATTGCAACAATCCCAAAGCAAGTAAAATTAATGCCCAGCCACAGCAAAGTGAAATCAATAATTGATCATATTACTCAAAAATATTTAAAACCATGCAACAGTAACAAAGATAAATTTTATTGGATAAGTAAAAACACTTAAATATGCTTAACATGCCCAGTGATCTATTTATAGATCACCTCTTTACAGACTCCTCACTGAAAACTATATCTTTTTATAATTTCTTATTCATACTGGCTAGTTTTCTATTGAACCAATTTCCAATAGGAAACCAGCCAATAAGAATAAGAAATGATAAAAAGATATAGTTTTCAGTGAGGAGTCTGAAAAAGGAGTGATCTGTAAATAGATCACTGGGCAGTAATGGGTTAAGGAAAAATGAACACTATAAGAGAGAGAAAAAAAGTTACTTGATTCAGAATAATATGAGTAGTCGCAATCCTTGGCAGAAAATATTAATTTTGATATTCTGTGAACCAAACTGCTAGTTACATCAACACATAGAGGTCCAAAAACTAAACGACACGTAGAACTCTCATGCCAATTACTTTCTTCCAAAAACAGAGTTGTCACAGTAGACATTTTATCTAAAAAATAATAAAAAATATCATGTGATTAAAAATAGCAATGACACAACTTTCTTTTGAAAAACAAATTTTCTCTTACAATTCAAGAATTATAACATGTTAATTACCACTGGACTATGAAATGATAAAGATCTATTATTCAAAAAAAAAGTTTTCAAAAATTCTGAATGATGAAGAGTTTACTAAATGTATTTAATTATAGTACTGAAAAATTCATTTACCTAACCATTCTTCAGGAACATCAAGTTCATAAAGATAGTCGAAAGCAAAAGCAGGAAATCTCTCAACTAAAACTTCTTCAGTTAATTTAGATAAATGTTCTTCTTTGTTGAAACAATAATTTCTTCTCTGATTGCAATTCTCAACAGCTAATGGATCAAATAATGAAGATGATAAAAAATTATAGGCATGACCACTGCTAGGAGGTACACCAGATTTCAGAAACACTCTTGGCTACATAAGAAAAATTAATATTTAAAATTTAAATATGTGCATGAAAATACAAGTTTTATATTAAATATATATATAGTTTCAGCATTATGCTTATTCATGTTAATTTAAGTTGGATTTCCTCTCATATTTTCTTCCTTTTTGGTTTTGTCTCTTTATCATGGGCAGATTTAAGGGGGGAGGGGGCAGTCTGTTTAGGATGACTTTAAACAATGACAGCATATATGCCAAAAATTTAAAAAAAAAGAATTTTTTTCTGAGAAATTCAGAACAGTTCTGAAAAACTCAGAATAATCTTTTCTGACAGGAGAAACACACCATTCATCACATAGAAATGACAAGGCTCACTGGTCAAAAAAAAAAAAATCTGCTAACAGAAAGATCTACCCATTAAATTTTATCTTTTCTTCTTAGAATGTTGATTTGAAATTCGAAAAATTTCAAAACAATGCACTGTTAATCGTTTTTTTTTAATTAAAGAAAAAAATTATATAAATAGAAGTAATACATTCTGAATGAAAATTATCAGCTTCTTCACATTCTAGCTTTCTTTCTCCTTCCTTCTTTTCTTTGAGAGAGAGAGCACCAGCGAGAGTAAAAAATACTACAAGAAACTAAACAAACTGCACTTATCTAAGAGTTGCTATTGCAAATATGCCGGACAGATGTATTTTCATTGTAATAAATAATTTCAATATGTTCCAAAAAGGTTTATAGCAAAAAAGTTACAATAGTTTTAATTTGGAGAGGGAAATTACTAAAATATAAGATGAAAATTAAGGTTCTCTTTTCGCATCACTGAATTAAAAATAAATTTCAATCTCATTAGAGTGTCAAAAATTAAGTTTTATATAACACTGTTATAGTTCCAAGTATTCATTAAACTGGACAATGTACAGTTGTTAAAAAAAGAGCAGGAACATAATTTATTCTCCATTTATCACCTGTTTCTTTGGTCTCTTATAAAACATATATGTTAACCAAAAAGGAAATCATATCATTGCTTTTTGATGACTTTTTTAATACTGCAGACCATGACTAAAACATTCTAAATACTATTAAACAACACTAAAAGTTTAAAAATGCGATGCCTATATAAAAATATTTAATAAAAAGGAGAGAAAGGGTATTAGAGGTAGTACAAGACAATAGTTATTACAGAGTGAAACAACATGACATGCAGTTTTTGGAAAATAATAAAAGAATAATAGGAAAAAAATCTTAAGATGATTAAATTTATTTGCAAAAAAAAAAGTTCAAGATAAAGACATAAAAGTGTAATGCCATTGTTGTATTAACTGTATGCCATTGGATAAACTAATATCAAAATGTCACAAGGATTTCCAAGTTATCATCACAAATCAATAACTTGGGATTGTTAGATTGTATTTGTTTGGCCCCTGATACAGATCACAATGACTGAAATCTTGATAGATGGTGATTTCATCTGCTGCGTGTGTGTGGCTAAACTGAATAGTGCTCGTCTTAAATATAAGATGCTATTTGGCTTTAATTTAGGAACTACATTTTACTCAGGTTCGATTTTAGAGCTACATAATTTTGCTGAAATATCACTGTATAATTTAAGCTATAGGTAAAAGATTAATAGCAAACAAAAAAAAGATTAAAATATCTGAACCTTTTTTATAGCTGGAGCTACTAAAGAGCAGGTTGCAGTACCCTAAGTCAGTAGTACAAGTATTTTTAGCATATTAAGAAAGGATTGATTTACTCTCTTAATAGTGTTTAACCAAGGGGGGGATACTTATTTTCTAAATACCATGTAAAAAGTATCATTATCTTCAAAATGTGAATAAGCCAGTTTCTGTCAATAGTAAATTCCAAAGAAACCAGTGATCAAAAGTTTTGGAAAAATTTTTTGTTTGATTTTTAAAAAAGCACTATAGTCTTGTGGGATAATCCAGCCATTCAAATCCGGAAAAACTACTGAAATTTGATAAAGCCGCTTGGGTTTGGCAAATTGCAAAAAACCTAGAAATGAATAGTAGAATAAAAAAATTGAAAGAAAGAAAACTTCATCTATATAAAAGTGTCCAACTATTCATAAACATTGTGAAAAATCAAACAAAAATTAGCAGGTGAGACTATTAGTGGCTTTAAAAAAATTAAAAAAGCACTTAAGACCATTAGTTTTGTTTTAAAAATAAACCTTGCCCCCCAGGGATCCAGCCCTAAATCCCCCGCGCTGCCAGCTCAATCATTCCATCCAGAGACTGCAGTTTCGGTTTTCCTGCAACTCATCAGTATGGAATAGGAAATAACAGAGCTGGAGGAAGATATCATCTTATAGAAGCTAAGAAGGTCTGAAAACTGTTAGCTAATGTAAAATTAGGACATCAGAAATGGGTGGAGTGACCGAGCTGGTGATGTATTGCATGCATTTCTGCCACTGGCTTAAAGGCGGTAATTTACTGAGTGTTTCAATTTTCCATTTCAATTAATAGCTTCACACGCACATTGGCATTTCATTATGGAGGCATTGCAATTAATCACAAAATTTTAAATCTTTTTTTTTTCTCTTTGAGGGAAACAAAGGGTACACAGTTGATACATTTTAAATGAAAAAAATAATAATAATAAAACATAAATGCATAATGTTTCCAAAACTGGGGAGTGAGCAAATGATCCCCACCTTGATTAGGGGGGGGAGCATTGCTATGGGGAAAAAAAGTTTTTCTGAATTTAACATTGAACCCCCTAGGATGATACAATGTTATACAAAGATGACATAACAAGCAATTTTTTTGAAATATCTCAAAAATCGTCCAAACTCTGGGTGTTTTTTCATATTTTGACTTTATTTCTCGTTTTTGCATTGCTTTGAAAACATTTTGAACAACAATAAGGAAATAAAAATGTTAGATTAACTTTCTTTGGTGATACAATCTAAGCTAAATATTGTCACAGTCTGTATTTACTATATTATTAATTAAAACATGATTAATTAGTTCAAAAATAATTGTTCTTGTAGAGGAAACATCTACGGAAACGTCTATTATCGGCCGAATAATGACGATTTGTTCCCCTTTGGTTTTATGTATGTCATCTTGTACTAGCCATATCCAATACAAGTTTGAATCTTTTTTAACCCTTTTCATATATTTTATCCTGTATGTATCAGTGCCTTCATCTAATTTGCTTATGACTTAACCAACACCCCACTCTCCATCCCAAAGTGCAGCAACCATTTCATTCTCAGGCACATATTGCAATGGCAGTGGATCATCTACAGATTCTGCATTTGTATCAGATGTTATTACATAAAACAGCTCTGATATCATCAACAGTTGCAGTAACGTCAGTAACTTGAGGGACATATAGGACCTTTAAGTTGCTCATAATTGTCTCAGGACTTAACCCTCGTTGCTTGAAAAGTATGTGGTCTTGTTTTAAATTTCTGAAATCACTTTTAGCTATTTTTACCAGTAATTTCAAAACTTTGCACTTTTCACCTTCATCTTTGACTTTTTTTATTATCTCCTCAATTTCTGCATAATTAGTTGGAATAATAATGTATTTAAGTCTAAATTCCTTTTTTATGATAAGCATTTTTCTTTCCTGTATTATCTTCACTGTGTCAATGTCTGTGCTATGCACACTGTTTGAAAGAATCTGTTTTTGGGATAAGCTCCAAATTATTTTAAGTTCATCAGTTTCTTTTTTTTTCATTTTTTTTAACTCCTTACTTCTCCATTCATGATCAAGAAACACAAAGTCATTTGAATGCGTAATAACTATTTTCTCTGAAACCCCAGCAAAATCACATGGTCCAGAATTTTTTAAACAATTATCAACATATCCAAAAACTTTTTCTGTAGAGATATTATAGGTTGGTGCACTTTCAAGCAAGTGCTCTGGAATTTGCTGCCGGACAAGAAATTGATGATTGTTTGAATTACCAAACTCAAATGCATCCCTTCTCTGTCTAGCAACTGCGATTCCACAGGCACATAACATCTTCTGGCAAATACTGTTACTAAGATCTTCATCAGCTTCATCCAACTCTTTCTGTATTGTTTCCATCCATTCGATAGGATACACATCAAAAGAAAATTTTTCTTTTAATCTTTCTATCCCTGCCTTTCTGATTTGGCAGACATTTGTAGGAGAAGACAACTCACTGTGCAATTTAGGGAAAACATTCAGGAGAGTGATGTAATTAGTTCTTTTGTCAAGAACCAATCTCAAATGTGTTTCTATAAGGTGTGTACAAATCAGTGCTGTAGCTAGTAAGAAAAATTTGAAGAAGTCATTATGCATAAAAGAATATACTACGAATCAAGTCAGTTGATTCTAAAATTGTTTATCTAAAACTTTCTACATAATTTCAGTGATACAATGTTACAGCAGCACATGCTGGTAATCTACCAAATCTACGATCTTTAAGAGCAAAAGCTAAATTGCTTTGTTCTATTTTTTCAATAAATTCTGTGAATTGAAAATATCTGTTCCAAGGCTTTTGTGAATGCTCTAGTGCATTCCCAAAACATTTTTTTTAAAAGCACAATTTTCACATAAATTTTTATTTCTCCCACTTTTCAATTAATGTTGGGTAGTTTCTCTGCCCATACACAAGTGAATATGTACCAAAGAACGTACTCACAGCCGAAATATCCATTTTGATCATCATTGAGTTAACTAGCATAAGTTTTCTTGTGACGTTTGTACATACGTTTGTATGGGTGTACATTACATAACTCAAAAATGGTACCCTTTAGAAGGTTAAAATCTCATATGCATGGTCTGTGTAGTGCCTTGTTATGTTCCTCCATTTCCCAACTAGGAAATGTATCATTAGTATGGGGATAAAAATGAGATACTGAATTCTCCGATGGCCCAATATATTGCCGTAAAGTAAAAAACAAGAAAAAGGTTAGAGTTTACTCAATTTTGATAATACAGAAAAAAAATTAGTATTTTTGTGATCAGTGAAGCATTTCCAACAATATAGGGGGGTTCAATCTTAAATTTAAAAAACTTTGACAATGCCCCCCCCCCTACCTTGATATCTTTAAATAACAGGCCTGGCTGCCTTTAAAAACAAAAATGATCAAAAGATGCTGGCTAATTTACTTCAACTTTATCTCATATTAGACAGTAATTTGCATTGAAATTACGGTCAATAATTAATTTGCATTGAAATAAAAGTTCTGTTTTCACTTAATGCAATTTTTGCTAATTTATATCAAATTAATTTCATTAATATTGCTACAGGCAATGCTGTACAATAATTACTATTCTCAAATAAAGGGGGTATAACCCAAGTAGCACACTTTGTTTTTTAAAGGTTGTAAAATAGTTATTAACGTTGTAACAACCGATTAAAAACGTTTATAAAACATTTAAAGGTTATTTGTGCTACATGGGTAAGAATCAATGTTAGGAAAGATAATAAAACAATAAAAAAGAAAAATTGTCTCCAAAAGAGCATGGAGACGTTGTTGGAGGAGAGAAAGAGGAACATGATATAGTCAATGTAAAGGTTCAATTTTTTTCAAAATTACCATCACAGATTCATTGCTTGAAAAATCTTCATATCCACATGCACATTCTTCTAAGCCAGTAACTGTACTGCCAGAAATGCCAATCTGCATATTTACAAAATCTTTGCCTTTTGATGTGAATTCCATGCAGCAACCATACAAATCAAGTACCAATAATGGAGAAAAAAATAATTTTGAAGAACCACAGCAAGTAGGATCAGGTACAACAAGTGTTTGCTATACAGGAAAAAATTTGAAATTTAAAGAGTACATTTGCATAACAGCAATTTTCTTTACAAAAACTCTTACTTTTTACACTACAGAATGATTTTTATAAGCGATACTGCACAAATTTATGCACATATAGTTCCTAAACATACAGTTTTTATGAAATATCTTTAGATGCTTACATTGTGTGAAAAAAAAAATTTAATTATTTCTTTGTCTTTTCTTTTTTTTAATTGAATTTTAAACTTATTTTAATACACTAGAATGCAAAAACAAACATCAAGAAGGAACAACTTCATTGTTATAAAACTTTCTCGACTCCTTAATACATGCAGATAATTAAATGTGTAGATAACAGAATCTATTAGTACTGCCCATTCTCACTATATGAGCCAATATTTTGAAAAGTGCCAATTTGAAGTTGGAGTTTTCTGATTAAAAATTTTTTTTGCAGAAAAAAAATAATATTGGATTCTAAGTCTAAATTCGGTCTAAATACAAGTAAATAAAAGGGGGGGGGGGGTCAAGTAAGTTATTTACCCCCTCCTTAGATTACTCACTTTTAAGCCCTTATAGATCTGATGAGTGTTACAGATCTGATGTTAATATGAGCTACATATCTGAGTTAATGCATTCAGTCTTCATTAACATCTCGAAAAATGATATCATTTCCTTGCATTTTTAACATAGAATTAAGATAATTATATTAATACATACATATTAGCTAAAAAATCAAATTTCATTATAAAAAAGAATTTCTTGGATATAAAAATGAGCGATAAGGTTTTTAGATAAAATAAATTATGAGATTACAAAATCCAAGTTAATAAAACATTTGTTTTGTTTTGAAACAACACACAACTTCAACTTTTTCAACACACAACTCTGCTGCTTGCTTTTCTTTAATTAGTTGCAGGAAATTTAATTTCTTGATAAGAAATTCAAATTTAGCATGCTAGTTATTATCTAGTTATTTAGCGAAGTTATGAGAAATTGAAGCACCAAAAAAAATAAATAAATAAAATAATAATTAATTAACTTAATTTCTGCAGTGTCAATTTTTCTTATTTTACTAACTTCTATTGTCAGGTCATACAAACCACAAATGAAGCAATTGTACTAAAACTCATTGCTTTTCATTTTTTAAGAACAAAAATATTCAATTTATGGCTAAAACCTATGATTTTTGCTTTTTAATAATTCTGAAACGTGAGAGTTAGTTCGGTAACATATTCGCTGTTTTTCAATGTTACCGCTCTGACTGTTACCGATCTGACAAACCGACAAAGTTTTTTTTTTTATTTCCGAGTCGATTGCGCTAAACCAAAATCAAACACGTGGTTTTTTCACTTGTAATAAAGGACTATACTTATATATAAAATAACTTTCAAAATAATAAAAACTGCGCATTTTAGCGCGTGTTACCGATCTGATGACTTAAATGACACACATTTTATAAAATCACTTTAAAAAATCTTACCTACAATTTTAGATGCAGAAATGCAAATTTTTAATTACGATGCGATAAAACATCACACCAGGTACTCAGTATCACGTGGTATCGGTGCAGGAAATGATTTTGGGAGCCTAAATATAGATCGGAAGTTATTGTTACCGCTCTGACGCGGAACTGAGGGACACGCTTATTTCGCATTCCCTAGAAAATCAGAAATCGATTAAAACAAAAATGAAGTAAAATATTAACAAAGGGGTAAAAATAGAATCTTTTTTTGTGCAAGTGCGTTTTTTTGGGAAGTTAGAAAGTGCGCTTAAGCTGTTTGCATGCTAAGCTTTGCTACTGGGGACACGTTACCGATCTGAATTTTGAAGTATAAAACAAATATTTTCTGAAGAATTTTTTTTTCTGGTGTTATTAGAGGAAATGAAAGCAAAACTTTATCTTCTTTCTTATTATTTCTAATTATTTTTTAACTAGTTATTGAAATACTAGTCAGGGGTCTGGTCAGAGGAAATTCGGGCCCGTTAACGGACCCTTCACAAAAATACGATCAAGCAAAACGGACCTTTCACAAAAATACTATCGAGCAAAACGGACCCTTCACAAAAATACGATCAAGCAAAACGGACCCTTCACAAAATGCTGATCAAACAAACGTACATTTCACACATTATTCATTCAAAAAGCAAATCTGAAATCACAATAATGCATAGCAGATTTCTGTGTAAAAGCCCATAACTTTTGGGCCTTTTCTGAAGTTAAAGAAGGGAATCGCTTATCCACCAACTTTGCAAAAGAAAAAAGTCGGCACTTCCTGCCTGGCCCTGCGATGCTCCGACAAGCAAAAAATCTTCAGTGTAAAATAAAGCACTTTTTGTTGGTTTCTTTCAAAGAAATTAACAACTTAACAAGAAGTTCTGTCAAGAACTAAACGAGCCTACTTTCCCGTACATCGATATCGGCATTCTAGCATCTGATCAATATTCTATTAATTATCTGAAACTGAAAATTATGTCAAACATACCTTTATAGCACTTAAAGCTGATTTCTAAAAGCAAAATATACCCCTCTCATCAGATGAAATAGACACGTAAAAAGTAAATAAACGAGTCAATAAAGTTTTGTCGCACCATTTAAAGAACGTAACTGTCATAGTTCTTCCGTAGAAAAATTCCACAACCGTTTTCAAAAGAAAAAAAAAATAAATAAAAGAACAAAGAACATCAAAACACATTTAATCAAAGAAAGAAAAAAAAACGTTATAAAATGTCTCGAATTTCATTTTTAATCCGTTGCCAGTTAATAAATATAAATAAAGAATAAAATGCTCTCGTGAATGAAAAATTTTTGTTAACAAAAAAAAATCGTCTGCCAAAAAAAAAAAAACAATAGTTATAAATTAAACAAAACAAATAAATAAATAAACAAAAAATCGTCTGACAAGTCAGTCCTTTTTTCTGAGCCTGCATTTCCGCCATGTTTGCGTTGTCGGAAAAGGAATCAGAGTCCTCACAGAAGATTATTCAGAAAAGTACTTTACAATACATTATTTAACAAAACCATTTTCTTGCAAAGTTAGTTTGAAGGAAATCCGCCTTGAAGTTCAGAATCAACATTCAATTTAAATTTCTCCGTAGGCGCTCATGTTAACATTTTTTCTGAACGGTTCATCATTGAACGAAAAATGGTTCAAATTGAAAAGTGAAATATAGGAATGAACCTCTCCAAAATCTTTCGAACAAAAAAAAGTTTATTCAATTCGGACGGTTCACGAAAAAGTTATTAGGTGGGGAAAGGTTGTTTGAACGGTTCAATGTTGAACGAAAAAAATGTTCAAATTGAAAATTTAAATACGGTAATGAAGCATCCTTGCCGAGATCTTTTGAACAAAAAAAAGTTTGTTTAAATCGGACTGTTCATTCAAAAGTTATTAGGTGTGAGAGCTTGTTTGAACGGTTCAATGTTGAACGAAAAATTGTTCAAATCGGAAATTTAAAAACGGGAATGAAGTATTCTTGATAAGATCTTTCGAACAAAAAAAAGTTTATTCAATTCGGACGGTTGACTTAAAAGTTATTAGGTGGGGAAAGGTTGCTTGAACTGTTCAATGTTGAACGAAAAATTGTCCAAATCGGAAATGTAAATACGGGAATGAAGTATCCTTGATAAGATCTTTCGAACAAAAAAAAGTTTGTTCAAATCGGACTGTTCATTAAAAAGTTAGTATCGCGAGGCAGGTTGTTTGAACGGTTCAAAGTTGAACCAAAAATTGTTCAAATCGAAAAATCAAATATGGGAATGAGCTGTACTCGCCGAGATCTTTCCAACAAAAAAAAATTTGTTCAAATCGGAATGTTCAATCAAAAATTATTAGGGGGGGACAGACAGACCGACCGACCGACCGACACACAAATTCTCAATCTCAATACCCTACTTTCAAATTTTTATTTTTTCGATATTCATTTTACCTTTTTATTTCTTTTTGGCTTTTTTTTAACTTGGCGATATTTTTTGGACTTGGCGATATTTTTTGGGCTTGGCGATATTTTTTGGACTTGGCGATATTTTTTGGGCTTGGCGATATTTTTTGGGCTTGGCGATATTTTTTGGGCTTGGCGATATTTTTTGGACTTGGCCATATTTTTTGGGCTTGGCGATATTTTTTGGGCTTGGCGATATTTTTTGGACTTGGCGATATTTTTTGGGCTTGGCGATATTTTTTTTGGTCTTGGCGATATTTTTTGGGCTTGACGATATTTTTTGGACTTGGCGATATTTTTTGGACTTGGCGATATTTTTTGGGTTTGGCGGTTCACTTAAAAGTTATTAGGTGGGGAAAGGTTGCTTGAACGGTTCAATGTTGAACGAAAAATTGTTCAAATCGAAAATGTAGATACGGGAATGAAGTATCCTTGAAAAGACCTTTCGAACAAAAAAAAGTTTGTTCAAATCGGACTGTTCATTCAAAAGTTAGTATCGCGGGACCGGTTGTTTGAACGGCTCAAAGTTGAACCAAAAATTGTTCAAATCGAAAAATCAAATATGGGAATGAGCTGTACTCGCCGAGATCTTTCCAACAAAAAAAAGTTTGTCCAAATCGGAATGTTCATTCAAAAGTTATTAGGGGGGACAGACAGACCGACAGACCGACCGACACACAAATTCCCCATCTCAATACCCTACTTTCAAATTTTTAATTTTTCGATATTTATTTCATTTTTTTGTTTCTTTTTGACTTTTTTTTACTTGGCGATATTTTTTGGACTTGGCGATATTTTTTGAACTTGGCGATATTTTTTGGACTTCGCGACATTTTTTAGATGCATTAAGCCAATTTTAATGCTTTTTTCGTCTCTTTTATTTTTAACGGGAAAGTAGGCTAAAAAATGTAGTTGTTTTGCTTTAATGGTTCTGCTTGTTTGTTTTATCATATGCAACTCAAAGTGGCTTGCTGCGATGTTGCTGTTATAGATTTCTCTGGAAGTGCAGAGTAAGGATTTTTCTCCCTGCTATGGACTTAAACATAAAGGAAATAATAATAATAGCAATTATCAGTGAAATGAACTTAGAACTGCAAACAGATAGCTAGGGTTGGAGAAAAAATGAGATTGCTTCTGGGTAGAGCGATCAGCTACCATTTAAAATTAAAATTATCTCCATCTGGTATTGTTTATTTTGCTATGTTTCCCTACCGTATTTTTTCCTCCGAATTTTTGGCGAATATGTTGGTGATTATTAATGACATTCATCACATAAACCTGATGAAATGCAGCTCTAAAATTTTTGACTTTAATAAATTATTAAAAATCGTATATTTATTTTTATGATGCTTTCATTTTGAAAAAAGCGATCTCTGCATTCGATATGAAAATCGAATTTTACTTACTTTTCAAGCTAATTGCTCTTTATTAGGAGGCAAATAAATGAAAATTCGCTTTATTTTTTGCTCAGATCATTATTTTAAATTTTTTAAAGCAAAATTAACTGTTCTTTTATGAGTTTAAATGTTAAACGATCGTTCCATTTTATTTTTGCATTAATTGTGGAAACAGACATTAATAATATGTTTACCATAGACCTTTGAAATGCAACTGTAAAAAAAATTCATCAAAAAAAAATTATTTTATGTTCCGTTTTTATGCTTTTGATGTCACTTGAATGATCACTTTGAAAACTGCAATCTCTTTGCATCCACTACAGGAATCGGACTTTTCGCATTTTTGATGTTTAATATGCTTTTTTAAGAGGAAAAGAAATGAAATTAATTTTTATTTTTTATTAAATTCAAAAAAAAAAAAAAATTTTTTTTCTTTTTTTTTTCCAAAATTGTTTGATTTTCACAAAATTATTTGATTTTTCACAAAATTATTTAGTTTTTCACAAAAAACGGACCCTGTGAAAAATCCTGGACAGACCCCTGCTAGTGAAAATTCACTTCGGACTGAAATTGGCACTTTTCTAAATATTAGCTCATATGCAGCAGTTAAAGCGATGAAAAACACCTTTCTACCCCATTCACCTATCTCTGATGTCTCTGTCTCATGAAGCCAAAGGAGAGATTTTTATATGCTTTGCAACAGTTGGTTTAAATAGTTTCAACCACAAAAAGCATTTCTTTCAGAACTGTTGCTTGCTATGTATAATGAAATTATAGAGCCAAAAACAAAGCAATTTTGTCTTGCGATTACTTGGAGCTCAATTACTTGGAGCTCTATACTAAACTTATTATCTATTTAAAGGCAGGAAGACAACAACAAAACATAGACAAGACTGAAAAACTTGCTACATGCATAAAAGGTTTAAAATCATCACCACGAGAGGGATCAGGGAATTTTTAGTTTTAATAGATTAAAAGAATTAGTGCAACATACATTTTATAAATGTAACAGTTGTGAATAAAAAAGCATAAAACTACTTCCCACTACAAAAATTAAAGAATTTGGACCTTCAAAATACTGAACAGATTGCTTTAAAAAGATCTAAACAAACCTGTAAGCATATTAGTTGCAAAACTGCTAGAGTTCAAACTGAGAGAATTTGGAAGCAAATCAAAAACCCATAACACACTTGGTACAAAAATTCCAGAAGAGATTTTTTTTAAGGTTCCGAGAAAAGAATTTTATAACAATCTCCTACCCAGTTTGAAGTAAAGGTAGTCTACATACTATTTTATCTAAAGTTATTTCAGACAAGAGTGGAAAAGATAAGAATCTGAATTATATTAAACTGAGCTCTATTAGTTGGAGAAAATCCAAAATAAATAAATAAATCATTTTTAGGACAAACAAATCATTTTTGGAACCTTATAAGCAGATCTTTTTGCTGTTATACATTCATTTATAAATATATTTTTATCACTTTTTCTTGTAATTGAAAAATTAGTAATGTATAAAACTGATCAATTAGCATGCCATTTAAATCAGTTATTATTTCTTCCTTAATGTTTTGTCTCTCCACACCTCATTTATTTTTAGACATTAAACTGGGTTCCAACTGCATGTTTAAATGCATTGTGTTTTTTTTTTTTTTTTTTACCTTTAAAATGCAGGAGGTCTTCCCAATATATATACCAAAATGAAAAATTTTAGTTGCTTTTAATAAATTTGCTTCTTTTTCTTGTTCCTCAACTTCATAAGCATTCCACATTGGTGTCATATCTGGTACGAATGACCAAGCCCAATTTCCCCAGCTTTCCTCCTGAGCCTTGCTTTCTTTGTCATCTGAAAATAATTTTACTAATTTGAGTAACAGCACATTTTATTTTAGACTACACCAATTTTTAATAGTCAATTTCAATGTATTTATAAAGATGTTAGGAAAGCAATATTTCCTTGCAACAATTATTTGCTAGCAAAACTTTCATTCTAGCATATTTATCATAAACTTACATCAGACAAACATAAACAATAATGTTTATTTTAACCTTTAGGAACCGGGCGGTACACATGTTGTACCATACGTCTTTTTTCTTTAGAGGACAGGGTTAAAATTTTCACTCGAACCCTTTGGAGCCGGGGATTTTTCAAGGTTTCATACGTCTGGCACGACAGTTTATACCTTCTCTTTTCAATGGGAAAGAAATCTGTGGTTCAACTGTCATACCACCTGGGTTGAAAGAAAATTTTCTATATGAACAGCCCGGATCCAAAAGGTTAATCCTTTTATGATAGGTGACTCAGACATCTAACTTCTCAGACATCTAATTCCAACTTTATATAGAAGTTTGGTAAGACCTCATTTAGAGTATGCTATTCAGTTTTGGTCCTTATCTTAAGAAAGATATCAATTTATTGGAAAGGGCTACAAGGTTAGTGAATGGATTTTCTAATTTAGACTATGATTCCAGACTTAGAATGCTTAACATGTATAGTCTTGAGCAAAGGAGAATCAGAGTGAGCAAATCTCAAGCTAACCTGGAAATTCGGAAAAACTACTATTTTAGCAGAGTAGTGGGAACTTGGAATAGTTTAGCGGAAGAGGCGGTAAGGAGCAAGGGAGTAGATAGTTTTTAGATAGCCATTGATCTTCATTGGGATCTATAATTTGACTAGGACCAGCCCTGTTGGGCCCAGAGCCTGTTGCTGGTCGTCGCTTTTATATTTGTATATTCTCTCTTAAAACAGCATACTAACAGGATGAGAGCATGGTACTAATATGCGTGTACTATACTTTTTCAACCATTTGTTATATTTCATAAAATTTTCTGTCATTATACAAAGAAAAAAGATTTAAGTGATACCTGTTTGTTCATCCAGGTTAGTAGAAGTACAATCAGTCTTATCATCCATCACATTTGTACCTTCTTTATCTTTGAAAGTACTTTGATTTTGCAATGCTATACAAAGATTCAGTAATCTGAGAAACATAGGAATTTGCTGATTAGTCAGTGAAAAGTCTAAACTTTCACAGAACATGTGTATCCTTGTTACAGCTGGGTATTTGGAATGAGGAGAATTATAAATGCTATAAAGCCGCCATGTTGAAGAACAGCGATACAACAAAGGGTCTTGGTATGTTTCTATTTTACCACTGGCATCTCTCTACATAAAACAGAAAAAAATAAGAAATGCAATCAGAAAGTGACATTACTTACACCAGTAGAGTTAAAAGTGATAAAAATAAATATAAAGTTTTATACAAATTAAATCCAGTTTATAGAAATCTTGTAATCAAGTTTTTACTACTCAGCTTACCACTACTAAAAGTTCATTTTAGGTCATTTAAATGATAAAAAGGCAGCATAAAATATATTAACAGAATGATCCTACAAATTCAAAACAAGTCTAATTAGATGTGAGCACATGTGCACATTCATGCTTTATTATTTAGTAAAATTTCGAATTTCATTTGGTAAATTGAGTTTTTCGTCTTCCAAAAAATTTATGTTCAGAGTGTCGCACCGTTAAATGTGAGCACATGTGCACATTCATGCTTTATTATTTAGTAAAATTTGGAATTTCATTTGGTAAATTGAGTTTTTCGTCTTCCAAAAAATTTATGTTCAGAGTGTCGCACCGTTAAACTACATATAACTTTACTTTCAATGTTATCATTTTTAACTATAACTAAAATGTATGTGCTGAGTTGTTGACTTTTTTTAGCTATGGATTTGTATCATTTTTTACTTGTTTTTCGAGTTTACTTATCCACCCTTATCATGCCACCCTAGTCCGGGGATAATCAGAAGCAAATCTCTTCAGCCCCTTTTGTAGTCACAAAATGTTCGAAGTAATAAAATAAACATTTTAAACAAATCAAAAATGAAATACTTAGAAGTAGGATCAATATAACTAATGGAAATAATAAGCACTTAGGAGTTATTTGATTAAGCTTCGTTAAACATACCTTGTCTAAACAGACAGTCAGATCTTGCATATGTATTACTTTGCGAACAGCAGGACTTAAGTCTGCAAAAGCTTTTTCCCATTTGTCATTAACACTAAATAGTTCCACAGACTTTATGTTCAAAGATAGCACAATGTCATCTTCAACGTATTTCAAAATAACGTTATTGCAAACAATTGAAATATTACTAATAACACGATTTATAAGACTTTGCACATATCCAGGTGGTGCTTCAATCACTTCAGATCTTTTTGTAAGCTTGTTGCTGGATATCTTCTTAGATAATAAAAATGTTTTTGTATCACAGTCAGGAACATCACTATCGGTACACAGTTTGAGAATACATTCAATTGTATTTATTGTAATGATCACAGGTTCAGAGCCTAATTTTGTCCATGGAATGTGTATGCGAAGTTCATGTATATGGCCATTAACAAAAGTAAATGGCAATTGAAGTTCTTGTTCCAATACATCAAGTCTCAAATCCAAATTGCAAAACACAGCATCTCCACCCCATAGAGAAAACTGAAATAAAAGAATCAATGAAAGATTAAACATTCAAGAACAACGTAATATAATCACTTTCATTACCCTATTTCAACTGCTTGAACTTTTCCATACAAGTCTACATGCATGAATGGATTTCCAAAGTACAGTATAGCTTTGAAAATCCAGACTTACATGGAAAAATTTACAGGGATTTTTCTCTTCTTACTTTATCTTCATTCATAATTTGTTGTCCAATAAAGCTGTTTTCATCATAGTTTCTTACACAATTGCTTGGACAGGGCTTGTACTCAATTTTAAAAATGAAATGTAGGACTTTTGGAGGAGTTTTAAAGGAGTAAAATGAGATTTTGAAGAACTACTGTAGCCACCTCAAAAATTTTGAAACTTTTTAGTTTGACAAAGACTGTCCTTCCCCAATAGAAGTGGGGAAGGGAGAGTAAGAAAAAAAATATTTGCGGGAGTGCACCATTTTGAGGTAAGTTTTGAAGGTTATTAGGAATTTGCCATTACTATTGCAGCGATGGGCACATTTGTCTAGCATGCCTTTGGTAAAATTAAGTAATCTGCTGAATAAAAAATATTTTTCATTTGATCATTACTTTTTAACCGTGAAAGGTGGGGGATCAAAGTCATTTTCTTTTTGAAGCAAGGGGCAGTCCCTTGCCCTCCTGTACGAGGCACTTATGTGACAGGACTCTAAAAAAGTATGGAATTAATTATATTTATGGCCCAGGGAACTGCAACTTTCTAAAAAAGGACCACTCCTTACTTTTTATTTTTTAAACTTATGTGCGCACTTTGTGCAGAGCGGGATAAAGAGAAAGTAGAAACTTCAGATTTATGAGCATACAAATCTGGAAAATTGCTGAATATATATGGAGAAAGAACAGGGTCTTTATATTAACAAAGGTGGGAAAATGGACCAGAATTTACTTGCGCTCAACTATCTGAAAAATTTGCATATCGGGATTTCGGTGTTTCCCGAGCATTCCAGATAGTCAAGCTTTTAGTGTACTTTCAACACTTTAAATTATGGTATCTATAAGAAACATCAGAATATCTTCTTGTACAGGGAATTAAATAAAATGCTATTCCTTAAAACTTCTCAGAAAACTCAGTTATTTGACGAGAAATCTTCAGAAAAAATTAATTAATGAAGATATAGGATCTTGCCTTACTGCCTAAATGAAATGTTTCTTCATTCCACATTAAAGGAATTTTAATGAATAAAATTAATTCTGCACCTCAATAAATAAATTAAATTCTTCCCTTCAAACAATTAAAAATTTCATGAAAACATCAAGTACATTATCTGCCAACAATGGGCAAGAAAAGCAGCATTCTCATTCGATTAAAATATTTCAAATGTTCTATCTCATTTCTTTTGTTGTTTACGTTATAAAAAAAACTGGATAGCACCGATAATAAATTAAATAATGCAAAAAAATATAAACACTGCAGATGATAATAAATAAAGAAACATAAAATGTAAAAATTAACAGGTACCATGTGATTTTATTAGAGAACTTGCTGGACTGATGCTATTTTTTGTTGGTAATAAATGAAAATAAAAATAGTATAATTGTATTAAAATACTAGAAACTGGTCCAATGTGACCAGTGGCATGTGAGTCCTGATTCTGCCCTGCGAGAAATTCCGACTAGAATGTCCTTCTTTTGTTTAAAAAATAGTAATATGATCTCATAAAAAATAACAAATTGTAACAATTTTAAATACCTCTAAAAATAGTAATAAATTAAATGAAATTAAAAAATTGTATGCAGTGCAAAAAGAGGTTGCATGACATATAAATATTAAAGGTTAGGGCCAAGACCACCCTACAGTTTAACCGGTCCTAGAACAAAAGGGTGTGGCTTTAGTTGTTTTTTAGGAATAATTTGAATTGAGTATATAAATTTCTTGCTGCCTTTCCCTGGGAAAATTATAAATGGATCTGGAAAAAGATATACTAACCTGCGAGTCTTCCGGTTTCAAGTTCTTGATATATTTATCAACATAATTGAGCAGCAAAGGAGTTATGTAAGATTCTAACTTGAACATTTTCCATACAACTAGAAATCAAAATAAAGTACAATTAATTTCAATTTAACAGAAAATAATACTCTCTTAAATATAATCTGCTCAAAACATTTCACAGAAAGTTCGTAATTTAAAAATAAATAAGATGCATTGGAATTGGACTACAAAACAAAAAACAATTACTGCTGTTAAACCAAAACATTCAGAACACAATACCTCTTAATCTAAAGAAAAACCTTGAGAATCAAGCAAAATTGCTGAGAAACATTTCATGAAACGGGGAAAAAAAGATTCTAACTTAAAAATACAGAAAAATTATTACAGACAAAATTATTTGGGAGATACTCTTTACTTCTTTACCTGTTTCGCTGTTTACATCCAATTACAAATAGGATAGCCTGTGAAATTTAAT
The DNA here is from genome assembly GCA_038373865.1 of Uloborus plumipes. Lineage (NCBI taxonomy): Eukaryota > Metazoa > Arthropoda > Arachnida > Araneae > Uloboridae > Uloborus > Uloborus plumipes. The sequence goes on from JAXGGA010001260.1 coordinate 91,337, forward strand.
ATCAGCTCTAAAGGGGAACACATACAACCTCATGCCGGCTGACGCTGTACACGAAAAGTGAAAACAGGTTTCACTTTTCAGTCGAATGATAACAAAATAAAACACGAATACAAAACTCTTGCTTTCGTTGACAACGAGCAACCATTGGCTTTAAACAGCACCAATCTCTTAGAGGAAAAATTAATAGTAAAAGCGACTTCGCCTCTGTTTTTCCTATACCGTCGCCAATTAAGCACGCCAATTCTCCGGCCCGTCGCCAAATACAATTGTAATTTTATGGCTGATCTCCAGATAGTTACGTAACTTCGTATCAAATCGTGCAACCATGCTGAAGAATCGCGCTCTTTACGGGATATCTCCGAGAAATAGTGAAATTGTTGACTGGATTCTGTGTTGGGTCTGCCGGGAAATTGAAAAAAGTTAAATTTTAATGAAATTCTGAGGTGAGAAAGAAATGCATCTATTATTTTCAGGCATGGCCCTAAAATGAGTAATGTTTACTCGTAAACACATTAACTAGCTCTTTTCTTTGTTTCCTTTTTATTTTAAGAAACCTTTTATGAAATGTGGATGATGATCGCCAAAATATTTAGCTTCGTCTCAGGCTCTACATTTCAGTTTTGGGAGGGGAGAGCAAAGGGTATGTGTTCAATACATTTATACCGAAAGTATACGTACATTATTGTACAGATAAATAGTTCCTGAAAGCCAGAGAAGAGAGGTTCATTGTCTCCCCCCTTGATTTATGAGCCTGCATCAGTTACCTAAAGAATCCAATAATTTTCTTTTTCAAGCTATGAACAGAAATTTATTTAAATGAACGCTAATTTACTTTTATATTTAATTTTTTCTTCACAGTCACCATATATGTTTAAACCCTCGCAAGTGTAGGTACTCTGGTGATTGATGAGGGTTAAATAAATTAATAACTACAGGTAAATTAGATACTAAATTTTGAAACTAAAGAAATAGGAAATTTTGGTAAATTCATAATAGCTTTTCTGAAAGGGTCTGCAACTGCCTGCTTATTTCACAAGTAGAAGAGCCTTATCTCTCTCATTTTCATTGTTCAAACTGGACTGACAAGAGGCTATGTCAGTTTAGTTGAAAACTTATGGCCTGGCTCGGCAGAGAGTAGTATAAGTTTTTAGGTTTTATGGAGGTGAGGGAGCTTCGCCACCCAACTAACAAAGGACTCGCACAACTTGGTGGTTAATTGAAAAAATATTTTTTCCAATGTGGATTACTTTATATTTCATGAAAGTAAAAACTTTACTTTCACAACTCTTGATAACGGGGGCAGATGTGGACAGATGATCCATCCATTAAACAGTAATATAGCAGATTCTTTCAGGGGGAGGTTCCCCCTGTTTTCCTCCATATCAACCATCTACACATAACACCTAGTGTTGTTCTGTATCATAGTTACTTGAAAATATTCCTTAGTTAATAGTCAATATTTTAGCTTGAAATAATTTTGACTGCTAGAAGATTACAAATACAAACAGAATACACTAGTCTTAATGCAGCTTACAACCCTTGCATCTTAACCTCATAAAATATATTTTACAACAATCACTTTAGCTTTTGAGCTCAATACTGCACTACAACTTTCAGAGTGCTTGGGAACGTAATCAAAGATTGGAAAGGAATAGTTCCCTCAGTTATGCTGAAAAGTTGCTATCTTCCGTGCAATCCAATTCTTTAAGGCAGACTACATTATCAAGATATTAGTAACTGCCCTTTGTGTTTTTCCACCCTAGATGAGTAATCCATCTTACTTTTCTAGTACCAGAAGGCCAATGAGAAATATACGATGCCTGGCAGGAACATAACCAGAGACATGTTTAGTTACTAAGCCTCTCTGGAATCCTTCATTTTAAGCTATATGGTATACCCTTATTAACACTTTCAAGTCCGAGCTATAACTTCCTCCGGACTGGATGTTTTTATGCTTTTTTTAAAAAATACTTGGAAAATATTTATGTTAATAATTTTGATTTTATTAAATACTTCAAGATGTTTTCTTTCATGAACTATTTAAGTGAAACAACAATTAATGTTTAGTAAGATAAATGCATGTCATGAACTTTAAGAAAAAGTTTAGCATAGGAAAATATCATTTTTAACCATAAAAGTTTGCACAGATTTAATTAAAACTTACCCAAATCTTGAACAAATGATCAAAATAAGTTTCATTTGCAAACATTATTTAGCAAAATTTACTTTCATATAGTAAATTACTTTTCGTTATGGTATGACACGCTTGCACTAACTCGTGTTTAAGTCTTAATTCTATAGCGTCTCTTGCAATTAATTCTGCTTGATGCTGCCATCTTTTTTTTTTGGAAAATAAAAGGTTTATAGATAATATCTAAAGAGAATTGAAACGTACAAAGCCTTTACTTTTATAGCTAAAGGAGCTCGAACTTGACCCGGAGTGCCGCTCGGGCTTAGTCCAGAAAGTGTTGATCCAAATCCTATTTAACCGCAGGCCCGTCATTTAGGGAGGTCAATTGCAACCCCCCCCCCCTGACTTTGAAAAATCAATGTATTTACATATAAGTGGGCGTGGTTTTTGTTGTTTTTTAGTGAAATTGTATTGTGTTTTTACCCTTTGCCCCCCCCCCCTGGAAAAACTTGAAATGACGTTCCTGTTTAACCGGACTTTTCTTAGTCTGGACAGCCATTTAGATATACATCTAGTGTTAATAAAAAGCGTATTAGCGCAATAATTCATAAATGATTGTGGCATTGATGACTAAGTGGGACAAAACTATTCATGTTTCTTTCCATTTTGCTCTAGAACCCCTTTTGTACTTCACTATGATGGATTCCAACAGCAGTTTCAATTTATCAATAAAGAATGAATCAACGTCACTTAAGAAGTTGTCAGTTGGAAGAGAGTCTTTAGTATTGTAAACTTCCGATTAGTGATGGACCGGATATCCGGTAACTATCCGGTATCCGGCCTATCCGGCTGATATTTTAAGTATCCGGTACTTCCGGATATCCGATCCGGCTGATCGCCCCGGATACGGATATCCGGAAGATTTTTGCAGGATATCCGGCTAAGTATCCGGTATTGATGTGGGGAATATCCGGAATTGATGTGAGGGTTATCCGGTATGATGTGAGGACCTAATTAAATATTTTCTTTTTTATAAAAATCTTAGTTAAAAATTTCATTGTTTGATAAACCTTTTAGATGATGTAATTACTTTTCATCTTTCCTTTTTACCAATTTTTGCTTCTAAAACAAAAATTGTGTTATTCCTCCGACTGTGTACTGGACATGGAAGCATTCTGCATATTTGATTTTTCACAATTGCCAGATAAAATATGATTGTCTTCAGCTTTTCAAAAATATTTTAGTTAAAATATTTAGAAAAAAAAGGCTGCAAACCTTCAAGGATTAATGTGCGACAAAAGGTTGAAAAAAACTTACGATCATATCGTTAGTTCATAAAAATTAATCGCAGTAGCTTTTAATATAAATTCTCAAATTATTTTATTTATTGAATTCTTTTATTTTTATTTTTAGTTTTTGTGCTTCTAACAAAAATTGCGATCTATTAACACCCAATGATGTTGTAATTAGATATTTTTTACTTTGCCACTATTATTGCTTTATTATAATTGAAAATAACATACACTAAATAACCTATCTAACATTGACGAAAGTTTTCTTTTAGATAATGAAAACATCTGTCCCCATGAATCGTCGCAACTTAGCCATGTTTTTTTTTTTTTGGAAAGAGTTTGAATGTGTGTAAAGAAATTTTGAATCTTGCACTTTGTTTCGTTCTTTCTTTTTGTAATACCTTCCTTTCAGAAAAGATATTTCTCTGCTATTAGAACCTTTTCACGTCTGTCACGCTGCTCCGTAACTCCTCGAGAACATGTTGAGCATGACCCTCAATAACATTCAATCGAGTTTCGATAACTCAAAGCTTTATAAACTCAAATATACCTTCATTTCAAAGTTTTCCTTTGGTCCCAAATTCTTGAAAAGACGGTAGGAACTGCTTGTAACTCGAACTATCAAGAACTCTAAGTTTTTAGCCGGTCCCTTGGGACTATGAGCTATTGAGACTTGACTGTATTTAAGATGTTAATTTGCATCTTTAGAAAGTGTAGTCTTTTAGAATTTAAGTAAAACTTTAAGTTAATTATTTAGACATAAGTTCATTAATTTATTTTTTAAAGTGAACATGTTTAGAATAATTTTAAATAATGATAATATATTGGTCATTTCAGCGAAAATGGTACAAATCAGTCCCGATACTTCAGAATTTTGGGAATTAATTTTAATGTTTACCACCAATTAATTATATATTTTTTTATTTGTTCTCCATCTAATTGTGTGTAACCAAGTATTACTTATTTAGGCATAAGCCATTTATAAAGGACTCAAAAAAAAAAAAAAAATCTTTGGCAAAAGAAGGAAAAAATGATCTGCCCCAGCTTCAAATTGCTAGGACTTAAAATGCAATTTAAGATTAAGCTGAAATGCAACAACAAAATCATTTGCAATGCACAGCACAAAAAATGCTTCTGACACCCTTTCTGCTGATTTTTATGTATGTAAACAAAAAAAATCTTGGAAAAACACCTATTTATCTTCGTTCCTAGATTTTTTTTATGTTTCAAACTGTCCACTCTGTTACGAGCCTTTCAGAAATAAAATAAGCAATCGCATTCAATGTGATATTTTTTTTAATAAGTACAAGTAATGTATCTGCTTTGATTACTTTGATACATTGAATTATATAATCAGTAACTAAGATAAGCCTAAAATTATTTGCTGATGATAGTTAATTTGCACTGTGGGATGTCCACTCTGTTACAGTCGCATTAATAGTGCAAAAAATATTTTTTCTTGAAATTGCAGACAGAATTAGTTTTAGGATGCTTAGTTCATTTTATACTTGTTTTGTAATTAACTTTTCTTTACGATTAGAAATATATTTTTCAAACCTCATTTGTCTTCTCTGTTACACAAAGTGGTCGAACTATTCAAAACCCTTAATGAATGACTCATATATACAAGCTATTTACACTTTATTATGCACAAATAAACAGAGAATAATTTTTAAAACAATGATTAGTTGGCGAAAATTACTTCATTTGATAAACTTAACTCGACAATTTCAGACATGATTTGTACCATTTTGGCTGGAATAACCCATAAATATAACATTTGCATCTCGGAATGTATCTTTATTTTTTCAAAATTAAGTTGAATTTCGAGGTGATCGTTTAAGAATTAGTTTATTAATTTGTTTTTAAAAAAGTGAATATGTTTAGCATGACCCTTAATGTATTTAAAATGATAATTTGCCACTTTTAAGAATGTGTATCTTAATTTTTTGGAACTAAAGTAAAATTTCAAGTTGATTATTTAAGTAAAGTTTACTCATTTGTTTTTTAAAAAGTGAACAACTTTAGCATACGTCTTAAAAATATATTTAAACTGCTGATTTGAATCTTCAGAAAATGTGTTCCTTTGTTTTTTGGAGTTATATAAAATTTTTAACTGATTATTTGAGTATAACTTCATTATTATTATTATTATTTAACACACTGGTCCTGTTTTAATATTTTCTTCTTTAACTTGTATGTTAGAAAAATTACATGCATATTATTCTTTAAAAAAAAGAATTTCAAAGCAAAATTTTGCTTTATATTATTGCAAAATTAGAAATAAAATAAAATAACAAGTTTAAAAAACTATAACCAGACTACAAAAAAAAAAAAAAGCACTGAAAGGTAAGAAACAAGGTAGGTGCTATTTAATATCATCGTCTTATTAAATAAAACAAGACGTTTGATATCTTAGCTATACTTGTTTATTTAGTTCTACGACTTGAACCCTCTGCAAGTTCCACATTAACATAATTCAATTCAAATGCTGTAGTCGTGCGTTGTCAACTACAGAAAGCAATCATTTAAACTTGATACACAAGCAAACATATTAGTTTGATCTATATATATATAAGAATGGTAAATTCGGTTATAATGTTATTCTATCGAATTGTTTTTCTATAGTTGACAACGCACGACTACAGCATTTGAATTGAATTATGTTGTTAATGTGGAACTTGCAGAGGGTTCAAGTCGTAGAACTAAATAAACAGGTATAGCTAAGATATCAAACGTCTTGTTTTATTTAATAAGACGATGATATTAAATAGCACCTACCTTGTTTCTTATCTTTCAGTGTTTTTTTTTTTTTTTTTTTGTAGTCGGGTTATAGTTTTTTAAACTTGTTATTATTTCTTACCTTTTAGAGCTTTTTTGTAGTCGGGTTACAGGTTTTAAAACTTTTTTATTTTACTCCACTGTACATTAGCAAATGAATATACATTACAAAATTAAATGTACACAACAAAAAAGTATGAAAAGTCATTTGGGTAATTTTTATTGAGCAGTGTCAAAACTTCTCAGCCTTTCCAATTCCATCAAAGACGCTGAATCATGAGGGTTGCTAAGAAAGTTTCCGTGGGTCCAGATCGCTTATAAATAAACCCTCCAATGTCCTTACCCTACTAATGCGCCGTAAACTTAGCCCTTTGCAAAAATTCGTCTTCCAGCGTCAATTACTGCCTCATTCAAATGCTTTTAACTAATTTCATGCTAAAATCTAGATCAGCCTTAAACTGGAAATTCATTGTTGATTGCGACTTTTGTTTGAACTGAAACACACTTAGCTATGAAAATATCGGTAAATATTGGTGCTTGTCTAGGAATAATCGATCTTTCTTCTTGTTAAATTCTAATAAAAAGTAGCCTATGACACTCGAGACTCGAAAACGAATCGATTGGCACCTCATTCATCAAAATCGAATGAATAGTTTAGGAGCTACGGTGGAACATCCTTAACCACAAACACAGCCAGACTGATAAAAACATAACCCTTCCTTTAGGCTTTGCCGTAGTCGGGTAAAAATGTGTTACTTTGTAATGAAGTTTAAATTCATAAAATTCTTATAAAATATGTATCAATTTGAAAAAAAAAAAACGTTTATCTGAGCTTAGTCTTTTTTTCCTTTTTTCTTTCTTTGTTTCTTTCTTTTTTTTTTTTTAATATTGGTGAAATATTTAATAACTGTATCATTTACGTAGAAACCTATTGAAATGATATTGAAACAGAAAAGCTTTAAAATTTAAACTAAGAATAATTAAAAGTTTAAACTTTGAGTATATACAGAAATATTTAATTCAATCTTTTAAAGTTTCGTCTACTTTGATAAAAATACATAATTTAGAAAGAAATCACAATATGCTAGTGTTTCGTTTCATATGTAGCGCTACTCCTGTACAAATAAAATAGAGGCTTGAAAAAATTAATTTAAATGTATTTAACATGTTCTTAAAGAAATTATGCGAGAAACAACTTTGATTTATTGTTTTGAAGCTGCATTACATAAAAATAAGCGAACATGCAATGTAATTGTATTGCCGGATATCCGCAGGATATCCGGTATCCGGCGTGTGGTGAGCCACCAGATATCCGGTATCCGGCAAAATCACTATCCGGTCCATCCCTACTTCCGATTCTATGTCTGACAAAATAATATCTGCAGCTGCTTTGACAATTCATAGTTTTTCCTTTGGAGGATCAGAGTTTTTGTTGATATAACTTTTATCAGTCAATATTTTTTAGTCCACATTTCAGACGCAAATAACTGCTTTCTTTTTAGTAGTTTTGACTTTTAAAATATCTTCATATTTTTTGTGAAGAAGTGATTTAAGTATTCAGATATCATGATGAAATTCACCGTCTATTTAATCTAGCAAATCCTCTATGAGAAATTGGTACTCCTCTGAGCAATTTTCAAGGTTAGAGTAAATAGCTTCTGTTGCCTCAATGTTTTTTGCGGGGCGTCATCCTCGTTTTATCTCGATTTTAGGTCTCTGATATTCTGATGGCAAAATCTATGATACAAGGCATCAACAGCAACTAAGTCTTCTACACGTCCAATGCAATTAAAGTATCTTTCTCTTTCACTCATCTAATTTTCTGCTGGTTTTACTATTGTTCCCTTCACACCCAGTTTCATGACATGGTGGATTGAGTTTCTTTCATGCTCAGAAAGGCATTCCTAGTTTTTAAAGAAATCTCGGTACAAGAAGCACCAATCTTTGAAACAGAAACCTCCAGTTCATGATCGAAGGGATGGACCCACATTGACTTGACCCAGTGCTGACAAGAAGCCATGTCATCCTAGTTCAGGGGTGATTGTGTTCCGGTATTTTACCGGATTTCCGGTATTTTCATGATCGATTCTGGTATTTTCATGTTCGAAAATACCGGAAATAAAATATTTTAAATTATGCTTTTGTCTTCCCACCTTCGGTATATTTTTTTATTTTTCGAATTTTCGGTGATTTTCTGATAATTACTAATAATATTCATCGAGCAAAAATGTTAAGATGCCATTCTATTATTTTTGACTAGAAAATATTTTACTATATCAGTGTATTGCATATTTGAAACTATTCGAATGTATGAAATGTGTCTTGTTTGTTTATTAAAGACAGTTTATTATTTATATGTATAATTATAAAATTAGGTGTGCTTAAATAATAGGAGCCTTGGTTTTTTGAAAAAAGCACCTCCTTCCATACACACACACACACATTTCTCTTTAAAACTTTCAGGTATTTTTTCATGAACTCACAATCACCCCTGTCCTAGTTGGAAACTACGGGACTGTTCGGCATGATGGAATCAGAGCATCATAAATTTTCTTGAGGAGGGAGGGACCAGACTGACAAGGGACCCTCCTTGGCTTGCGGTGGCCCTGATTTGATCATCATCGACATCAGCTGCACAACTCTGCACATATGCTACAATCATTTGTTCATTGATGTAGCGTTTGTGACAGGCAGTGTAAATTGTTATTTCTATTAAGTCCCATAAAAAACAATGATGTTCTTCATTTTGACATTCTACACTGCATCTTTGAAGATTTTCTACTCCCTCCTCTTCACAATCTTTATTTCTCCTTCATTCAAACTTATTTCATTAAAAAACAAGCACTGTAGTCAGGTGCAGCCGTCTCTAGAAACAAAATCTGTGCATGCGCATGCCTGTGCCTTAACGCCAGCTGTAGGAGGAGAAAATTCATGTCACAAGTTAAGTTCATAAAAAGCAGGGATGTAGGGTGGGGGTAGAGCCTAAATAGGCCCCATGTTAGTTTTGTTGAAGCATCCCACAACCTTGTCCTAGTGCCAGAGCTAGGGAGAGCACTCCCAGGATAGAATATTCTGGGGGGCAACAAATTCATCCTATTCCTGTTTGTTTGTTTTTTCGTTGAAACTATATTAAAACTTGAAGGAAGTTTAGATACATAGGGGAGGCAGTTTCACGATTTGTCCCGCCTCAGTAAAATGGTAGATCCAGACAGGAGGACCTTGATGGGAGGTCACTGTGACTGTCCAAAAATTAACTTATTTGGTAAATTTAGAGATGGAATGGGAAAATTGGATTTTTTCTAAATTATATTTTCTCATTCAGTTTCATTCAGCAAATTTAAAATGTTCCACTATGGGAGCCCCTGGATCCAGCACTGTCTTATCCTGCCCCCACACTGCAAAAAAGAAACTTGTTTTTACAGTATAATAATGGCAGTCAAGGTTAAAATTTAAAACTAAAATGCACAGTAATAAACTGTAAACTTAGCTATTTTTGTTTATTACCGTAAAATTTACCTGTATTATACTCTAAAAGCAACAGTATAATACTGGCAGCAGAGGGTCCAGTTTAAAACTAAAATGTACAGTAATAAACTGTAAAATTAGCAATTTTTACAGTGTATTACTATAAAATTAACTGTATTATACTGTTAAAACAACATTCATTTTTTACAGTGCAGTTTCTAATTTAGCTGACTTACCCTCTCAGCAGACCCAGGGTTTGGTCCTCAACTCCTTAGAACTCTTGGTTGTGATATATATATATTACCAATAGTATACTTTTTTAGATCTGAAACTAATAACATAACTAATAAGACATTTCCTGCTGTGAATTAGGTTGCTCTCCTATTTTTTTCAACTGTTCTATCGTATTTTTTGTTGAAAGGACAAATTTTGCCACATAATCCGCGTCGACGTATTATCTGCACATTGTTCGGTAGTTTTCTCACAACATACCACATGACAGTATCAGTTTGTACTCGATTTTCAATCATATAGTCTCGCCCAACCTCTCTTAGACATTAAATTTGAGTCTAAAGCTTATACATTTTATGAAATTTTAATGAAATTTTCCGTTAAAACTCGCAAAAATTATTTTTTCTAAACTACTTTCTTTGCTAAATTCCAAATAAAGTGGATGCATTATTTTGACTTCTTAGTGAAAAATAAATATATAAATTAGCGGCTTTTCTGTTTCCTATTTCTTCTGCCTTTTCAATAGCTTTCAACTTGAACTCGGCAGTATAGCTAATATGATTTGTGACGTTATTTTTATTCGCTGCTCTCGTTACCTAATCGCAATGTTAAAAAACAAACTACTCGCTCACTGCTTTTCTCCTTTCCCTCTCTCTACAATCCGCATATGCTCATTAGCGAGATCTCAAATAAGCTGTTGTTAATTATCAGACTCGTGCTGCCATCTTGTTATTTCTGGATCCAAGTTTTATGTTGTAAAAAAAAAAATCTCGTATAATACACTGCGGCGTTTAATCCGCACCACAAAAAATAAACTTTTTTAACAGATAATCTGCGGATTATAGGCCTGAAAATACGGTAACTATGTGGCTAAAATTCTAACATGTTTCGAATTCCATGGTATATTTTCGTCTGATAATCCTCTTTATTGATTATGTTAATTCTTTATTTATTGAAAAAAATAATTGTTAATGTTTTTTCATTCTTTTTCATTGCTGGAATTCTTTAGCTTTATATCTTAACCAGTTACTACCCAGTGATCTATTTAAGATCACCTCTTTTCAGACTCCTCACTGAAAAGTATACCTTTTTTTCATTTCTTATCTTATTAGCTGGTTTCCTATTAAACCAATTTCCAGTAGGAAATAGGATTCAGACAATAAGGGTAAAAAATGATAAAAAGGTATAGTTTTCAGTGAGGAGTCTGAAAAGAGGTGATCTATAAATGGATCACTGGGCGGTACCAGGTTAATGTATCGTCTAAAAATTGTCTCCAACTAAATCTAAAAGTACTTGTCCCATAACCGCAACCAGGTTCAGTTTCAAGTGAATCGATTATTTTAGAAAGGGTATAAATCCTATGGAAATCTGTATGACTTATGCCCTTTTTGAAATAATCGATCCACAAGTAAATGCTAAACAATAGCTATCATTCTGAAGAAATTCTGAGCTTATTGTTGCTTAAACCACGTGAGTATTCAAGCTTAAGTGACAATGCTACCCAGTTTGAGGCAGACATGTTAAACTTCCGTTTACAAAGCCCTGTTAAGGTGAAAATCCAATTCAGTCCTCTCTGTTGGATTTTACGCTGCTTTCTGATTAGTTTGCCAGGACTTTCTTAATTTGTAATGTGTATACATGTAATTTGTATTTTGTGATTAATTTTAAATGAATATATTTTTAAATGATTATTTTAACTTGTTAAAAGTTGTTTGAAAAGTTTTCCATAAATGGAACCTGCCATGTTGGTGTTATTCTATGTATGTTTTGAGAAGGAAAAGCAAAACTCAACTTGAAAAAAGCCTACCATTAGATTCTCTGAGGGATCTAGATTGGAATGCCTAAAAAAGTTCTTTTGACTATGTTTACTCTTTGTATCGGTAACATCTCAATTGTTTGTCAGCAAACACTAAAAATTCAGTTTTTAAATGTTATCAATTTTTGGTTTTACCTATTACCCCTCTCTCCGCTCTTTTGTCGGTACTTTTTTTTGGAAGAAATCTTTGCAGCCTTATTATTAAATAGATATGTATAGTCTTGAGCAAAGGAGAATCAGAGGGGACATGATTCAGTTGTTTAAATTTATCAAAATGAAAGATGTAACGGGATTAGATATATGCATAGAAAGCAAGACAATGGGTCATTGTTTTAAGCTGTTTAAATCTCAGGCTAACCTGGAAATTCGGAAAAATTACTATTTCAGCAGGGTAGTGGGAACTTAGAACAGTTTACTGAAAGAAGCGGTAAGGAGCAAGGGAGTAACTAGCTTTAAGAGGGCCATTGATCTTCATTGGGGTCTTTAATTTGACCAGGACCAGCCCAGTTGGGCCCAGAGCTGGTTGTTGCATTTGTATTGTTGTTGTTGTACTAGTATAAATGCACGGTTAGCATGAAATTGCATTATTTGGCTTGTCAAAAATGGTTGGCTACATAAGTACTACCATAATATATGCATATCTTATGAAACTGACCAGAAAAATTATAAACTATTCTGTTATAATTTATTTACAGATGCCTGCTGGTATTTCTTGGCCTAAATACATTTCATTTATGCTTTCTTCAATGCTCTCAATGTTTGTAGGAGCTCAACTTGTTCATAATATATATAATCCATTACAGGTAAGAATAAGAAGGTTCGTCTGCCTTTATATAGAAGCTTGGTAAGACGTCATTTAGAGTATGCTGTTCAGTTTTGGTCTCCTTATCTTAAGAAAGGTATTAATTTATTGGAAAGGGTACAAAAGAGGGCTACAAGGTTAGTGAATAGATTTTCTAATTTAGACTATGATTCCAGACTTTTAATGCTTTATTATGTATAGTCTGGAGCAAAGGAGAATCAGGGGTGACATGATTCAGTCGTTTAAATTTATCAAAATGAAAGATGTTATGGGGTTAAATTTTTGCACGGAAAGCAGGACAAGGGGTCATTGTTGTAAGCTGTTTAAAATCCATTTCAAGTTTTTCCAGGGGGGGGGGGCAAAGGGTCCACACTCAATGCAATTTCATCGGAAAACATCAAAAGCCTTAAGCTTTTATGTGTAAATACATTGATTTCTCAAAGTCAGGAGGGGCAATTGACCCCCCTGCCCCCCCTAAATGACGGGCCTGAATAGACAGTATGTTATGAGCATGATTAAAAGTTTGGAAGTTCTCCCTCAAAACTTTTAAAACATTTAAAATCATCCAGAGTTGAGCTACATATAAGTATATTTAAATTTAAAAAGTTTTCATAACAAGAGATTTTAGTGGCAAGTGATTTATACAAAAAAAAAATGCAACAAACAAACATCCAAAGCTTGGCAATCAAAAATAAGTGAAAAACAGAATGGAGATTGCCTTTTCATGATAAATTGCTTAAGTTCTTAGAACAGTATAATCCCTCCTTATATTGCCTTTTCATGATAAATTGCTTAAGTTCTTAGAACAGTATAATCCCTCCTTCGTACAGTATAATCCCTCCTTATATCGCTCATTTGGATATATCGCCCTTTTCCTTTCTCCCACACCTAATTCATTGCTATTTAAGCTGCCTTTCGATTCATATTGTTTCATAAAATAATTTAAATATTTATTTTATTATTATTTTGTTAATAATCATAAAAGAAAAAATAGCAGACTAATTTTCTTTTGATTTTATTGATAAAATTGTACTGAATATGAAAACAAGCACAATATAATGTTGGGTCACTGTGTTATTAATGTTTGTTTTTTTTTTTTTTTTAGGATTTGCATGTCTATGTAGAAAAAGAAAAAGAGAGAATCAGAGCTGCTAATAGACAAAAATTTCAAGAATAAATAAATTTTAATTTTGAAGTATTTTTTGTTAAACTGATTTTTGTAAATTGTACAAGATTAAATTAGGATGATTTTTGTTGTCTGTATCTTTTGTCTATTAAATTGTATCTGTCTTCTCTTAACTTAACATCATCATATATAAGGTCTAAAATTTACTTCTTTAGAACCATAGTTCTGAATTATTTCCGAGGTAGAACCGTCGGTCCCCTCTGTATCTTCAAATATTACTAATTAAAGACTTTCTGAACTTAGTTTCTCTATCATGATTGGCACACTTTTCTTCTGGTCCTCGCGTTAAATTCAGCTCAGCTAAATTTATGATGCTTCCACTTTCATCGGTGCAGATATCTTGAAGTCTTATGAACGTAATCAAGATGAGCCTTAACGATCAAATGGTCAAATGCTCTGCTCTGTACTCAGTAATGAGTTCGTTGTTCGAGCCTATTGTGTGTAATTAAAATAACTTACAAATTCATGTAAAATTTATTGGTAGTGGAAAAGCATCAACCTGTCAAACATTAAATAAACTAAAAGTAATGTTCCAGCCTGATGAATGGTTTTTTCTTTCTTTCAGCAGAGAATTCTGGCGTAACCTCACAAAGAAATTGGTGAAATGTTACTATATAGTTACATTACCCTGGTGTAGTGGCGGTCCAGAAAAATTTGACAGAGGGGACACACAACAAATTTTTTTTTTTTTTTCACAGATTTATTCATTAACTTACAGTAAATAACAGTATACAAACCATTTCAGGGGGGACGGTCCTAAGTTCCAAAAGCACTTTTAGACGATCTTTGATAATTGGAGGAACATAATATGGGCAAAGAGTTAAAAGGCAAAGATTGTATTTGAAAATGTGAAAAAAATTCAGGCATTTATAGGTTAAACTCAAATAGAAAAATATAAAAATAAAAAACTCAAATGTTTCACAAGCCATTCATAGAACTGCTTTTGAGGCTTTCATATGATTCCCCATCACAAAATTATGCATGAAAAAAGCATTTATCAAATATGTGTATGGCTAAGTTAAATGCTGTTAATGATTTTGTTTTAATGAAGCGTTAAACATTTTATAGCATTGAACTATCACATTTAAACCATTTGAAATGGGGCATAAATTTAAAAGAAAAATATTTTTAAAAAAGTTTTAACACATTTTGTTGAGATTTTGAACTATGTTTAGAGAAACAAAATAAAAACAAAACAAACTGAAAATCAACTTTTCCTGACAATTGAACACAATTATGGTCATTAGCACATAAAGTGAACTCTCCACACTATTGTTAAAAGAAGCAAATCCCTTTATGCAGGCCTTACATACCCTTTAATGTGAGCTGAAATTAAATTTTCCAAATTTTGAAAACATGACACAAGCAAAGTATTTCCTGCATAATTTGAATCGGTGAGAGTAGAAACCGCTTCAGTCCAAAAAATTCGCTTCTTGTAGAAACAACCTCTGGAAGGCAAGACAGCAAAAATAGCGTCAATTAGGCTAGTAATTGGTAAGTTACAGTGCTGTCTTCTGGACGTTGAGTGCAAAAATAACGTGAATCTGTGACTCACATAGTTTCTACACCCAACGCTAAAGGGAGCATCTAAGGCACTTATTAATTCCCCAACGTTTTAGATTTCAGTACTATTAAGAAGACGATATGTAAAAATGATTGGATTTACATACCTGAAGCGCTGGCGCAACCAGAATTTTCTTCTGAGTAGGGGGTAGGGGAATCAAAACAATCTTTTCCCGTATAAAGAACTACTGTCTTAGATTTTCGACAAAGCTCAAACCAAAGTTGTGGGTGTTTTTACACCCAACACCCCTTTAGCTGCACCCCTGGATTGATTAATATGAAGAGTTGTGTGCTCAGGCCAGTAACAGCTTTCACGTCACCAAGCTACTCTCCTTGGACATCAAAAGTTTTGATGATTGGTGAAAAGGACTTATACAGAAAAAAAAAAGATAATGGCGAAGGAAAAATTCAGAAAAAGGCAAAATTTAAGTTTGCCCCTACTCAATAGAAAACGTTCCACTAAAACTGCAAAGAAAAAGGAGTTATCACAGCGATTGGCGTCCTCAGCTAAAATTTATTGGGGGGGGGGGGACCAGTGTAACATGGTTATTTTCAAATTCTTTCAAAAATCCATATGTAGGGGTGTAGCCCAGAGGCGGGTCAAGTGAAGTGGGGGCCCCAAGCAGTAAAAGTTTTGTGGGCCCCCCCCTACACCCCATTCTAAAAAAGGGGGGAGAAAATATCCCCCCCCCCCCCCGAGAAAAAAAAACAATACAGTTTACCAATATTTTTTTTCCTTCCCTCATATAAATTTTCGTCTAGATTTAATTGCAGCAAAATCATTAATTACGTTTTCCGTGTCGACGCGGTTCAACAGTTCCTGTTCAATGTACAGTACGGATAAGTTGTTAAGCCTCTCTTCTCCCATTTTACTACGTAAATAATTTTTTTTTTCTTTCTAAAACAGAAAACGATCTTTCACCTGATGCATTTGTCATAGGTATTGTCAAAAAATATTTTCAAAAGTCTCCATGTTCGGAAATGTGCAAACCCTCTAGCAGCTTGATAAGAAATATGACACGAGAGACTTGTCTGAATTTTCAGATGCTCTTTTGAATGAGTCCTCATTTTTTTTCCAGAAACATAACAAAATGATCAAATTCATCTTCTAAAGTGCAAGCATCAATGGCATTGCTATACATGTTCTTTAGCTACAGGTTGCAGTTATATCTAAAACCAGTGCATTCGAAATTTAGATTCTAGGAGAATTTCGGGGCCCCATGGCGCATCACGGGTCGACGGGGCCCCACGCTGTCGCTTAGTCCGAATACCGTTAGACCCGCCTCTGGTGTAGCCAGGTTTTTCGCTAGGAAATGACGGTAATTTTAACTTCTCCCCCCCCCCCGAGTGCCGGACCTTAAATTTTTCTTTAGTGAGACAAAGACTTCAGTTCCCTTCAAGCCCGTGTAGTAGTTTTTTTTTTTTTTTTGGAGAAGTGAATTTATAAACGTAAGACAAGAAATTCTTTATTTGCAATTTATTGCTTTGAAGAAATAATGAATATCAAGAATTACAATTCCAATGGCATGTTTTAGGCTCTTTGATAGCATCAGAGGAAGGACGGAGGTTGGACCTTCATTGGAAAATTTTCTAAATTGAAGTCGTAGAAATGCAGTTTTGATTCATGTTATGTAATATTAAAGAGATGATCAGGGGAAATGTTTCAGGATCCAGCAATCGAAAATCAAGGGTTTCTCACTCATATATTTGTAAAATATGATTTTAAAATGTCCATAAGAGCTTTTTTTTTTCTCTATTTGGAGCTACTGCTTTAGGCTAGGGTTATCTCACTTCAAACCTTCGCAGTATAGCTTCATGAGTTGTCTTCATCATTGGCATTTCTCTCTGTGGCGAAGCGAGAAATTTTTTGGGGAGGGATTCAGTTTCAGACACATGCATAAATACATGTAGATACAGATTAGAAGAATTTTAATATTTCTAAAGCAAGGTAAAGACTTGAGGTTGCCGCCATTACCCAGTTCTCTTTCAGTTTCCACTTCAAAGGTTTAATTTTTAAAAAAGTTTAAAAAAGGAAATAGAGAAAGAGAGATAATTTATAAAACATGAGATAAGTTTAATGCTGAGAACTTCTTCATTTGGTAATTTATTGCTCTGTAGAAAGATAAGTACTATATTTTTTAAAATGGGAGTCAATTTAAGCGAGAAGTTCTGCAATTGATCTCTAAAAAACGCTATCTTTAGTGACATTAGGTTGAGCCTGGAGTCCGGTGATCTCTTCGAAAATTGTTTAAAATTATATTCTTTAAAACTTTATTTTATATTACCTTTGGTGATATTGGGAATCCAGGAAAAATCTTCTGAAAATAATTTAACCTTTAAGTGTTCCAAAGGGAACTTACGGCTTGGTTTGATAACAATATCTTTTCTAGGCTCAAATTATATTTAGGTTACAAGTGCTCCCTTTCAGAAATTTCTAAGAACAAAATTTTGAGTCACGTTTCGAAGGGATGGGGATTTGGAGCCTAACCAGACACTTTTCATAGTTGAAGAAGTAAAACCACAATTTTAGGACACCTTATTAGCAGGCGATAGGTAAGAACTGAAATCCAACAGCTACTATTTCTGGATATCTTTGGTAGTGACGCTACGGAAAGGAGAGAGGATTGAAAATGTTTAGAAATTAGTCCAAAAATTAACTTTAGGCTTTCTTTGATAACGCTAAGAGAAAAAGGTCAGTCTCAGTCATTTTCCCTAGATACTTTTTAATATTGAACTTTCAGAAACGCAATTTTAGACTATACTTTGAGACGTTGAGTTAGAATGTAGGTGCTCGCCATTAAAAAGTTAAAAAATTTGAAGAAGTAAAAATGCATTTTTAGGCTTTCCCCAATAAAGGCGTACTTTCAAAGCTACATTTGATAATGCTGGGAGAGGCAGTTGGAGAAAATGCGACTATCTCCCGTAAAATAACATTTAAAACCTATTTTTGGTAACACTAGATGAAGGGGGGAGGGGATCAACCAAAACTTTAAATTGAAGTCCTAAATACCAAATTTTGGGCATATTTTTT
The DNA here is from genome assembly GCA_038373865.1 of Uloborus plumipes. Lineage (NCBI taxonomy): Eukaryota > Metazoa > Arthropoda > Arachnida > Araneae > Uloboridae > Uloborus > Uloborus plumipes. The sequence continues at coordinate 109,635 of JAXGGA010001260.1, forward strand.
CCAAATTAGAGGAGAAAGGTGAGCACATGGCTCTTCTCCGAAATTAAAGAAATAGAAATGAAAATTTGGTTATCTATGATATTATGCAGGTAAAGGGTATCAAAGGCTCTCTCTGTCTTGGAAATTTTCCGAAATCAAGACGCAATTTTAAATGCACAACGCATGTGTGTGTCTGTATATATATAGTTTACATACCCATTATACATCACGCGTAATCTGCGATCTTGTTTGTACTACACCGTTTCACTATTTTTAGATGTGTTACTTTGTTTTTCTTCCTTATAAATTATGTTTTAGGTATTTTTTTTAAATAAATTAAAACAGTAATAATTTGCCATAAACAACAATGAATCTTTCCAAACATTGAAGTATTGAAAGGGTCCAATCCTCAAAATTTGGGGGGGGGGGGGGTTGATGAGATTCAAACAGTCATCAGCTGCTTAAGTCCACTTTACGGAAAGTCGATTTTTCTTCAAACCATGCTTACCCATCAGGGCATGTTCCAACCAATGTAAATAAAATGCAAGATATCAGGAGGATTATTGTACATATTCCTGAAAACTTTTTTATGATAAACTCTATTTACCTGATCAACGACTTTAAATGATGATGACACAATGGCTGAACATGATGTATTTTAAGAGATGTACATACCTATATTTTTTTTAGTTACTCTATTATTAGTACAGATTGCGCTACCGCCACTCAAATTTTTTAATACCCTTCCACTGTTGTTGACAGCCTATATTCCTGAGTACTGGGCCTGATTCCTCATGACTTCGTATTTTTTTATAACGATGTATGGTTAAAAATGGTCTGTTCTATGAACCTGATATTTTTTTGAATTCCTGTGTAACAATGATAAAGTAACTGTTACATCATATCTGATGAAATCATGAGTAAATATAAACTTTTCATGTATGATAAATTTTTTCTCCTAGTCTAAAAACTTATTGAGTGCAAAAACACAGCATAAGTCCAAATTATATTTAAAAAATTTCTGAGCCTGATTTAAATAGAAACTGTGCAGTTTTTGCATCATAGCAACACAAATGCGTGTTATGACACAGGAAAAAAATTGGTTGATTACCGTAAAGTCGGGTTACTTGGACCCACAAGGAGGTTACTTGAGCCCACAGTAAAATGATAAAATCTGGGTTTGGTACTAACTAGGGATGCACCGATAAGCAAATGGCCGATTACCGATTACCGATTAATCGGTTGTTAATAATCGGCCGATTAATTGGCCAAGCCGATTAACGATCAGGATGATTTTTTTAATACTGACAATTTCACTATCACCGCTTTTTTCTCTCGTTTACAATTGTGATTTTAGAAATTGTAATCTATTTATGAGAGAAAATATATACTATTATTTATTTTTCCATTTTCCTAATTTCTCAAAAATAGTTTCAAAATTTTATCCTATTTAAAACCAATTTCCATATTATTGTCAATAATATTTTATTAACACATTGTTAAATATGTTACTAGACATAAAAATTAAAAAAAGGGGGGGGGGGAGATTTGTTTTGAGCACTCTAATTTAGGAGTGCATTTAATTGAAATAATTCAATATTAGTAGCCATTTCAATCAAGACTTTTATTCTTTGTGAAAATAAGAGGTTATCTAAAAGCACTGTGCTAAAGAGAAAACTATCGCCAAATGAAAAATGTTGCATTATTGTCCATGTGTACATTTATTCAAAATAAGAAAATTAATTTATTAAAAACTTTATATCAACTGTGATAATTATTATTACTATTCAAAAAATTATTCATCAAAGTTTCACACTGAAAGTATACTTTTTAAAATAATGTTAGAAAATATTTTATCCGCCGATTAATCGGCACAATTTTGCCGATTATTAATAATCGGTAAAGTGGCCGATAATGGCCGATTAATCGGTACTGCCGATTAATCGGTGCATCCCTAGTACTAACGTTAGATATGCAGAGTGCTTATACCTTGCGGAGAAACGAGGAACTACGTGCAAGTCTTCAACTAATAAGTACCAAACCTAGATTTCATCATTTTACTGTAATGGGCTCAAGTAACCCCCTAGGGTACAAGTAACCCGACTTTACGGTACTTGAAAAATTGGAGAAGTTATGTTTTTTCTCTCCTGAAAAATTTGAAATTCTGGACTTACATAGTTTTTGCACTAACCGATTCATTTGTGGGAGTAAATGCAACAAAATGACTCAGGAAAAAGTTTTAATGAACAAAATATACAGTCTAAATTATTGCCTTGGCATCTTCTAACATTGAAACAATAAAAATGGAAATCTACACATCTTTAACTATTATTCATTATTGAAGAAATGGGTCATAAGCAACTTACATACATTTGGAGCGAAAAAACATTAAATAGGCTTTTAAGCACAATTGGAGGCTTTTATTTATTTTCCTTGCTTTTGAATAGAAAAACTGTACATACAAGGAATAATAGTTCTGTAAAATAATTTATTTATACATTAAATATCACAGCAATTAATCTTGTTATTTTTTGCAACGGAGTACTGTTAGTATGCAGTTGAACAAAGTGGTAAACTTTTTTTAACGCTCTATTTTACAGCATAAGCAGAAGGAAATTTTTTAAGTTCAATATTCAGAAGTAAACTATATGAAATCTACCTTGTTCAAATTCAATTAAAGTGATGAGCACTTTGGCTACTGAAATCACAAGGCACTTAAATAATTATGCAGAACCAAATGAACAAAATAAAACTAAAATGATTAATCAAGAAAAAATAAGTTATCTGAAATTAAGAACATTTATACTTCATTAGAAGAACTAATAGTTATGAACAATCTCATTTATACAATCCAATAAATTAAGTTAGTTTATGAGACATAAATAAATAAAATCTGTTTACATAATATGGTATCCAGAAGTCATAGTGGATGCAATTTTTGTCTCATTAAAAAATTTATTTTAAAAATTATAGTGAAATGAAGTTTTCGGTCAGTATTTTGAAATAGTTTTCTGTACAAGTGAATGAAATGAAAACAAAATAATCCAAGATATGTCTGTGAAATAGATACTTCTTGAAAATTTAATCACAGGTACTCTGAAGATGAAATAATTAGGGATATTCCAGAAAGAGAAAGAAAATCTTAATGAAAAAAGAATAACACACTAACTGCACTATTATTTAAATATATATCAGTCAACATTTATGACTAGTCAAAAAAATGCCTAAATTCTTTTTTTCTTTTGAAATATATTCTACCGAAAAAACAATTTACTCCTAAAGTACTGTTGTGTACTCCTAAAGTTATGTACAAGGAAAATTTCACACAAATTATTTTTAAAAATCAGATCAGGTAAAAAATGACTGCTTTAAGTTTTATTTAAGTCTGCTTTTATGTGTTTTGTTAGTTTTCAAAATAGTATTGATTGAAATGTATAAATGAACTTTTGATTGAATGGAGGCTTCGTGAAGAACTTGGTATCAAAAATAACATGTCTCTATGCCTTGTTTTCCAAGCAACTGCATCACTTATTCATTCATTTGTAGCATTTGTTTTCATAAAAAGACACTACATGTTTAATATTGAGAAAAAAAACTGATTCAATACAATTTTAAAACTGACGTAATAAGTTTAATGATTTAAGTTTTTCATATCAAGAAAAACGACTTTATCTGTAATATAACGTTAAGTTGTAATATACTGTAGTAAAATTATGCATACATAAACTCATATTTTGTAATGCACAATTTTATTACAAAATGTACTAAAATTGTGTATGCATATCAAATCTTATTTTGTTTAAGTTTAAATCAATTAATATGCAATCAATGGAAAATAATTGCTCAGTTAGAAAATTGTTACCAAAAAGCATACACCTAGGCATGTGATTTCGAATTTTTCCAGGGGGCAAAGGGTGTACACATGTAAGGGTGTACATGTAAATTTTACCAAAAAATGGCACTTACATGTAAATACATTAAAGTACATGTAATACATGTAAATACATTACCCAGAGCCGGGGGAGGGGGCAATTTCCCTCTTCCCTAAATTTTGGGCCTGCATACAGCTTTTATAAACTGACAAATTTATCTTTGATTCATCCTTTTTAAAATTTACAGTTGAAAAACGGTTGGGAGATAAAAATTAACTTTTTTATCAATATATTTTTTTAATTAAATTTTATATTTTGTGTGTGTCATGTGTATATAATATGATATTTGTAAATGTTCAGTATGCAAGTTTAAATTCTTTTTGGAATCACTCTTTTTTACCCCTCTAACTAGTTCATAATGTTACATCTTATCAAGAAACTTCAAAAAAGGAAAAATATTGAAAATATTTTATTTCATGTAGTAAGTAGAATTAGGCCATATATTAAATGTTTCTCATGAGAGAATCATTTCTAACAAGTCATATTCATTTCTGATACAAACATAAATATTTAATTTACACTAGATTACAAGATATAAGCAGAATTTCAATAGCAACACATTGGTTATATTTCAGTTAAAATTCATGTTTAAGAAATAGGAGAAAAATGATTCACAAATTAATTTTTTTTATACAATATTATCACAAGAGAGTAATTTTAATTTCAGAAGTCATTACAAGAAATTTTAAAAACATTCAAAACAGACAAATCTATCAATGCATTTTTATGATTCTTTATATTTACTTTCTAGGAAATTTTTTAATTCATACTGGCTTTGTACGTTAAGTATTCATTTAATTAACTATAACATTTTATGTTTCAATAGTAATATTTACTGCAATAATATGAAAAAAATTGCTGAATCTTTACAAAGACATCAACATGCCTTACTACTGCACTGTAATCATATTTTATCATTTTTTAGACAGAAAGGTTTACTACCATATGCATAGATTCTGTTTATAGGAAAGTTTTCAAATTTTTAATTTCATTTTTACATGACAGAACAACATACATGATCATCATCGTGAATAAAAAAATCTGATGCGACAAGTAGTTTTTTTTAATCATAATTTTTAAAGTTCAAGCGACGGTGACGTCAGAAGTCTCGTGGATTTTTCGCCAGAGCGTCAAGGCTGGAGCGAGAAACTGCTTATCAGCTGAACGGAAACCGGTTTTCTGTTCTATCATAGGTTGTTCTCACGGGCTGCCGGAAAAAGTTAGAAGTGACCCAGTAATGCCTCGATAAAAATTTGATTATGGTTTTTGCCACAAAAATCCTAAAACAATCAACACTAATACCCTTGGCAGGTTATTGGATTGCCCTTTGACGAATCTTATCTCTACAGTGAATTAACAATCTTAAACTAATTGATAACGGAAGGAAAAAACTCCACAATGAAACAATAGCTGCAATACAATTTTGGCAGGCAAAAGGCTAAAATTATAACTATTTGACGTCACTGGTTTGGTTTTTAAGGTGCTCTTTTTTTGCTCGTGGATTTTTAAAAAGTTCAATAAAAATAAATCATTGCGCTTTAAAATTTGGCTATGGTGAATTTTTGTGTTTTGTAAGTGTCTTAACAATATCTAGTGGTCAAAGTAGGAATATTTAATAAGTTGAAACAACTTCCCTATTGTAATAAAGCTATTTCAAACATTTTTTGAAAACATGCTTGCAAAGCAATTTCCTAATTTTCAGCTCAAGCACGTTTTCATGAATATTTGGTGAAACAAAAAATAAAGCAACCAGTATTTTCAGTTCAAATGACTAAAAGCATATGAATATTTAAATTTGAATGGAATTGTTTTTTTTTTTTTTTCTTTTTTTTGAAATAATTTTGTTTTTTAAACTGTAAGTAAAATAATTTAATAGCAGTTTAACCAGATCAATAGGGTACATTTTTTAATAGCATGCTGTAACACTTTACATTAGTAATAATGAAGATGTAAATTGTTAATTTCTAAGAATCTAATAGTTTACAGTGTAAAATGTTAATAATTTTATTTGGTTATAAAAAAATCTAAAATTTCATCTCTTGTATTTGGATTTTGAAAATTGCAGCTTATAGTTAATGATACATTAGAGTTTAAGTTTGCATTTTGTTGCCCAATTCACTACTAAAAACTTCATCAAAAGCAATACAACACACTGAGCATTCAACAACTGATAGGATAATCACATCATAGGTTCAATGCTGTAAATCTATATTTATGAACTTTCATTGGTATCAATAAGTTAACCTTTACTAATTTTTATTCAGATCCCAGCAAGCCACGAACCAATAGTTGAAGTGAAAATTTAAATTTTACATAATACCTTTTTCCTCATTGGTAAAATTTGAGTCTAGGAAGAGAGGGGGGGGGGGCGAATGGCACTTAATTTTTTTCATGAATTTTTATGCTTCAGAAATAAGGAATTTGAATACATACTAATGACAGCAAAAACAAAAGTGGTATTGATCATCGAAATTGAGAGGGGGGGCTGAAAATAATAATTTTTAATAAATATAATCAACTTGACTGCGAATTCTATTGTAATGCTATTGCAAATTACACAACTCTATACATTATTCTGTTTTTACTATGAATACACAGAATACACAATAATCTGTTTCGCTTAACAATTATGTTCTGTGAAGCAACAAGCTATAAATGAAAAATGATCAAAAATGCTTTGAACTAAAATATGATTCATGTGAAAAAACAATGTCAATGAAATGCAAATTGTCCTGAAAATTCTGGAAATAGCTGTTTGAAGGATACAAAACAAGCTATTCCTTAGGTTCACTTTGTTTTTGTTTGTTGAAAACTTACTACCCATCTAGAAAGTGAACTTAAAGACTTTCTTGCCGTCTGTTATGCACTTTTAGCACTATTTAAGGAGCTCCATTCTAGCCTTGAAATCGGTTTTTGCACCATTACTTTGACGTAGTGTGCTTTATTTACATTGTTTTTTTTTTTTTTCATTTTAATCAACAAGCTATAGTTTTTAAAAATATTTTCAATCTAGTTTACACAACCTAGAAAGAAATTTTTTTTCATGCAAATTACCAACATTGGCAGCATATTTTTCTTCAGTTTAAGTTAAATAAATTAATCTTTCGTAACAATTAGCCAGAGATATCTTTTAAATAAATGCAGCTACATTCCCAAATCCAGCAAATGTGAATAAACTATGATTCAAATACTTGAATATCAAATTTTAACTATTTCATTTATGCAAATTTATAACAATTTTAAGACCTATAAATAAGAAACACTTCAATCAAAAATAGTTTTCTTAGGTTACTATTACATACATGTACAATTTGCCCAGTAAGCGAATTAATCATTTTTATGCGTATGATTTGGAACAAAAATTTCACACAATTGTGACAAAAAGGGGAATGCCAAATCAATATCTATCACTAATATAATTGTAACTAATAGGTATCAGTAAAAGCTGAAGGATAGGCATAATTTTGAAGAAATACAGGTCTTTCTGAACGAGTAAAAAATGGGCAGAATGTATATATGAAACTTTAATTTAATGTGAAACTGTACCTGAAGTAGAATGAGATGATCTGGGTTAACATGAACAAGTGTAATGCTATCTACTTTTAGCATTAATTTTTTGATTTTTTTTTTTTTTTTTCAAAATAAGTAGTTTCTAGCACAAAAGCAGTTAACATTAACTTTAAGTCTGAAAAAAACTCACTGTCAGAAGAATTTTTATCAAATAAGTTTGATACTTTAAAAAAATAACCAATTACTTAATGTATTTTTGAAAGAGAATTTATAATATAGAAATTGGAAAAGAAATAAAACCTAACCGGCATCTGATACTAAAAATTATGAAACACAAGAATAAAATAATACAATAGAAAAAAGAATGTCATATTTTAGAACTAATCTTCAGGTGAGAACCCAATTTTTCTATTTAACATTACTTTTCATTCACGTAATAATTTACTTTTCAAAATTGAAATTTTTTTGTTTAATTATATGGAAGCTATTCCGCATCTGCAATTTTGACATGCATTTTGTTTAATGAAACAAATGTACTGTTTTGATAAAAGACTGAGACAGGTATTAAATTGTATAACTGAACAACATTTACTTAAGTTATTTACTTATTAACTTATTTTCAAAGAAAAAGAAATAAAAATGCATAAATTAAAAATTGTACTTAAATAAAAACTGATACAAAGAAATGATGAAAGTCAAATTTTTTTGTACCAATATGAAAATGTTTTATGACTACGGAGAAAAAATAAGCAAATCTCACTCCACTACTGTAATCTTAATATTTGCGGTTTCACTTTCATGCACTACTTAGCTTACTTTTACGCACTAATTCTGCACTTTATATTTTTAACAGTTTGATTGTACAGCAGCTGAGAAAAAACTAGTTAAAAAGTTAATTTGTTTAAAAATAAAAAATAATAATAATAATTAGTTTAAAAATAAAAATAATAAATATTATTTTTTTATTAAAGCAAATACAATAAAAGAAAGTTGTGTGTGTAATCAACTTCATTAGTTCTGGTGAAACTCCTTGTTTAAGAACTGCAAACTTATAATTTTATGACAAGAAAACTAAATTCACCCTGTGCAGCATTATAGATTTACAGAAATAAAAAAGGAGACTTTAAAATAAAAAAAGTAGGCACCCATGTATTGAGACTAAAAAGGTACTACTTTCATCACCAGGGGGAAAAAATCTACTTGTTAGTTTTACAGAGCATTCAGTACAGATTTTTCAAGCAAAACAAACTGCAAGGAGGTTTTTTCCCCCCTCGATTACTAAGTGAACATTTTTTTTTTCCCATTTCATTTCCTTAAAATGTTTTGTTAATTAAAAAAAAAAAAAAAAACAAGAGTCCCTGCAGGAGTTACATAAAAATAAGTCATGATAAAATACAGTTAGTAAAGGTTTAAAATGGGATAAAATAATCTTATTTTCTGGGAGACAAACAGTAGCTTAGACATGCGTATTAGCACCAGAAAGATGCAACATATATTGCTTTTCTTAGCTTTCAATAGGAGTTATTTGAATGGTTTTGGCTCACAGTAAGTTGATTTGACTGAAGCAAAATTAAAGATGGCTCTGTACAAGGTTTGAAAAGAGAAAGATTGCTGCTTTTAAAAACTCCAATGAGCCAAATATTCTCAACTTATAATAGGATTATGTAATGTGTGCACTCTTATAGAGTTAAAGGGGTTAACAATTCAATTCTAAAGTTTGCAGCTGATGCAAAAAGCAATAGCACTCTGACCACTTAATAATGTTTGTTGTATTTTAGCTAAAATAAATAAAAAGTATCAACAAAGGTTTTATTTGTATTTCAAATTGTAAATTACATTCTAAGAAATAAATGAAAAAAAAACATAGCTTCTTTCCTCAGGGTTTTTTTAGGGAGGGGGGAGGCAATAAGAGGGAGAAATTTAATTTTTCTTTTTTTGATTTAGCACAAAAGGTTAATTAAATGAATTTCATAGATCATAATCAATAAATTCATACATACAGGTCAGTAAAAGATTTATTTCCGCTTCATAATCTCCTAACATTGAATAAACAGTAATTTCTTCAGTTTTCCCTGTATCAGTATGAATAAAACTAAATTTTAGTTACTTAGTTATAGTATTTATCCCACAATACAGGCAAACCTGTCTATCTAAAAACCTGTGTATCTCGAAAAACTGCCCATCTCGAATTTTTTAATTTTCTCATCGATTTCGATTAATTTCTCATGTTTTTTTAACTATTTTTCTCGAAAGCTTCATCTGTAAAACCTGCATTTCTTGAAGTTCAAAATTCGCTGCTACAAAAAATTAGAATTCATGGCTATCTTTTTCCTGGAACCTCCATGCCTGCTTATGAAGGAAGATCAGCAGTTCTTGAATGTGAAACTGTTTTTAGTCATTTTGTCCAGATGGTCTGTTTGAATTTTTCCATAGCAGAGTAGGTTTTAGGTATTTTGAGCTAACTATGGCATCCGGGAAGAGAAAACTAAGTTTTTCCTTAAGAAAAAAAAGTAAAAATTCTATTTTCTGGATCAAAATCCACTGATAAAAAAAATTGATGTTGCTAAAGGATTTAATATCCCGCCAAGCACTTTCAACTATAATTTAAAAAAGCTGCACTGGAGACCAACAACAAAAATGTTTAAAAAAATAAGAAAATGCACTTTTGACGATTTAGACGAGTTTTTGACTTTGTAGTTTGTACAGTGTGGTGAAAATGAAATTCTTGTTAGCTGAATTATATTTAATTTTTATGAATGTTGTATTATATTTGTTCATTTATTTCACTTCACTTACTTATTTCTCATATTATATTTTTATTCTGTACACTAACAGTGTATGAAATACTCGAAGAAAAAAAACTTGTATTTGCTAGATTTAAATGCAAAAATAAAAACCTCCTTAACTCGAAGCCTGTCTTTCTCGATTTTATTTTTTTCTGAACACTTAACATTCGAGATAGACAGGTTCAACTGTATAACAATACAACCTATCTCCCAGAAAATAAGATATGGTAAAATGATTGTATTACTGCAGTAAAACTTCTATAAATTGGACTTGGACATTTTTAACGAAAAAGGGTTAAATTTGAGAGTGGACCATAGTAAATGCACACAACTATTCAATAAATAAAGCAACAGTAGTATCACTTTGTTTTACAGTAGACTCTAGATTATCCAAAACTTTGGAAAACAGAAATCTTGGTTATAACTAAATTACAAGATATGTAGCGTCAAGCAAAATAAAAAGTTAGCATTGTCATCTAAAAGTTATTAGTGCATGACATGTGAAATAAAACAGCAAACTGGTTTCCTTAGCATTTTTAAGAATTATACTGTAATTTTTCATAAATAATTATTTGCACAGTCCTTACTTTCCAAGAAATAAAGTAGAAAAGCAAGGAACTAGAAATTACGGCCTGCTCTGTGTGACATATATTTTTTTCATGTTAATGTTCATGATTTCAGTTGCTGTTAAAAGAAGAAAAGTTTTTGAGAAAAGTGCTTGACCTGATTGAGCAGGGCGCATTTCAAACTGCTTTGTAGCATGATAGTATCCACCCAAATTATTAAATAAAAAAACTGTTGAAAATTTATGGATTGATAAGGTTTGGATACTACACATCTGATTTTCCAATAATGTTTAACAATATGACTGTTTTCAAAACCAGTGACTAAATTCACTTCTAACGAAAAGTAGCAAAATCATTTCAGTCAGCATTTAACATTCAAATTCTTCCAGAATGCAGGCACGTTATATGAATTTGAAAACTTTATTCAATCAAAAACAGAGGATTTTTTTACCTTCAAATATTTGATTTCAATTTAATTGCATCTATCCTATAATATTCTGTTTCCATGTTTATCCTCTCTTGGACAATCAACAGTCTGCTGTAATCAACTTCAAATGCATAGAAAAGAAACAAAAGTTAACTAGACTTTTATTTTCCAACTGTAATATTTCTTAGACAAAACATTATAACAAATAAAAATAAAAGCTAAATCCAGTTTTCCACAGAAAGAGTTCACACAAACCACATTCAGTAGCATATTAAAAAAGCAGGGGGGAAAAATGAGCAACCCCAAGTTGTAGAACACATGATTTGGTACAAAAGTTCTTGCACAAGCATTGCAATTCATTTCTCTCTGCCCTCCAGTTAAACTAATGAAGTGTTATATAGGGCATTTTAAACTAAGGCCTATTTATACATGAAATAAAAGGGAACTTTTCTAGAAACAAATTATGTCAACAAGAACTTTAAGCACCTTGATACTTTAATCGGTGTCAAGAGAATTTGGGCCAAAAAGGAATGTTTGAATGCAAGGAAAAAAAAGGGGGTAGGGGTCCAAAACATAACATAAAATCTAAATAGAGTATATTGCACAGAAAGACAATTAAGGATCTTTTGAATAGTAAAGAACATAATTATCAACTTTTTAGCTAAAAAGCTTTAGATTATTTTACTCCGGTACAAAGTACATTTAGTTACTTTATCCTTCATGATTTTTAATGTTTTAATGGGAGGGAGGTGTAGCAAAATAAAATTGGAATGATTCCATTTGCCTACTTTATCCAAAATAACTATCAAAAAGTTTGCAATGCAAAAGATAAATAGGTACTAAACTTGAAATCTGCTGCTTCAGGAGCTATATGTGCACAAGTATTGACTGAAAATAAAACAATATGATTACCATCAATGTAAGAACGGGAGGGGGGATTTATCAGAATGTAGAGGACTTGAAATTATGAAAATTAAAATAAAGTTTAAAGAAAAAATATATAACTCTAGTAAAAACAATCTAGACTACAGAAAAGGCATTAAGATTGAGTTGAAATTTTATAATTAGCAGCTTTGAATAAAAGAAGGCAAGAGTCGACACTATCAAAACATTTAATTTTCATTGAAATAAAAGTTAATTTGAATATAAAGTCACTTTAACAACAACAAACAAGAAAAACTAAAATCTTTTAAAACAACTTAAAATAAACAAGCAGTCACAACAAATTTATTCATAATAAAACAGTAACATACTTAAAGTAGCATGTGTATAATATTTTGATTTAAAACAAAATAAAAGAGAAAGGGTTATATTTTAACCTGCAGCACCATTTCTTCAAGTACACTTACACGGAATGACATTTAATTTTCATTCTTTTTCTTTAAAAGATGATTATCGAAAATTTAAATAAAGTGCTAAGTAAAATAAACACCCTTTCTTGTGTTAAAAATTTTAAAACATAACAAGTGTAATGAATATGCTAAACTATATATATGTATATACATATGTATATACATACATATATATATACATATATATATACATATACATATATACATATATATGTATATACATATATATATATATATATATCACAACTTTGTTTACTTAATGCAAAAGATGCTTATGTTACACATGCAAAATATATTAGCTACCATAACTTTTCTGAAAATGATATATTACTAAAACCGGGATTTATTCTTGTCTCCCAATATTTCTTCGTGAACACCCACTGCTCCTTATTGTCATCAAGAATAACTTTTCTGTGGAGACAAAAATGTTTCAGAGCTTTCATAACTGACAAATATACTACACTACAATACTAACACATATTTCATACAGTTAAAACTTACCAAACAAAAAAGTCATCTTCAATGAATAAAAAAAACTATTTCAATAAATTTTATTTATAAAATTCACAATTTCTACTTTTTTAAACTTTTGAAGTGTTATACTAACACCTAAAAGAATTAAATGCTTTAAATGAAAAAAGTATACAAAGGTTGGCTCTTCATAATTTAAAAAAAAAGGTTATAGAAGCAATTGTACATGGTAAAATTTGTTATAGTTAATGATAGGTTCACCCCTGTACCTATAACCAAATGTTTTAAATCCTGGAAGTATAAAGCAGTTTTTTATGCATGAAAAATGAATAAATCATAGTTTACATAAGAAAGATATTTTCCTATCATCATTAATTTTTAAAAGCTATGAATTAAAAAATGATTGAAAAATGATTGAAAGGTACAGATTAATTTGCTTTATATTTGAAACAATGAAAAAAATATAACAATAATAATAATCATTTGATCTTGGTGTTGCATTTTTTTCCATTAACACACAAACATATATTAATGAATTTAGGTTTGATGCATTTTAAAATTGAACATCATTGTTTGCATTTCAAATCTAGACTGATACTGTCAGATCTTCTTAGGTAAAACCTTCCGCGCATTCACGCATGAATCAGGTCTTCTCTGATCTTACCCAAATAGGGGAGATAGGTGAGATAACAATAAGGGGAAGAATAATAAAAAGCTTTTTGAGCCGTATCAAACAACGTGGAACGATGCTAAATTCAAATACACAGTTCAGTTGAATATGTCAGAAGGATATAGCAAATGCAAGTTTTAAATTGAAAACTTCGGAAAGTTATCACCCACAACCCATCTACCCTTTTTTACGTGGAACTGTTTGCGAGGGCAAGGCGCAGTTTTCACGGACGGACAATGCATTAAACGTGTAAAATAGTTATGTTAAAACATCTTAAGAAGCGTATTAAAGAACTGTTTTAACATATAACTGGTTTTTCACGTTTAATGTATATAGTTGACTCTTTCAAATCCACTAACCTATATTCCCAATCGTCTAGATACCAGTCTAGATTTGAAATGCAAACAAGGACATTCAATTTTAAAATACATCAAAACCAAATTCATTAATATATTTTGTGTGTGAATAGGAAAAAAATATTTCAGTGCTCGATCAAATTATTATAAAATTGGTATTATTATATTATTTTCATAGTTTCAAAAATAAAACAAATTGATCTGTACCTTTCAATTACTAATTCAGTTTATAAAAATTAATGATGTTAGGAAATGTCTTTCTTATGTAAACTATGATTCATTCATGTTTTATCCATAAGAAGCATATAAAAGAACTGCTTCTTAATTTTCTTCCTTCATAACAATTATACATTTAATTTCTGATTTGTTTTAATCCTATTTGCCAAGACAAAAATTAGTATTAAGGCAAACCATCTTGCACCCATAACATACAGTGAAATATAATGTGCTGTGGGCAGGTACTCTGCAAGTATCTACAAAAATAAGTTTTTGAGAGATTGGAAGAAAAGAGCATTGGATTCAGCATAAATAAAAGTAAAACGTTGGAATTTGAAGTTATATTCATTTTTATACTTTATTTTCTGAGGAAGCCAAACAAACATGTTTGTATAGTAAAGCTAAAGTAAAATAAATGGCAAAAATGCAAAACAAATAAAACTGAAATATTCGTAGATACTATTTACCTGCCCTGGGCAGCAAATGAACTAATATTTTTTATCCTTAATTAAACAAGCAATTTTTTCACATATAAATTAAAACATTTTCATGCAAAAAAACTTCCATTTTAATTACTATAAACATTCATACCACAAAAATGTGTTGTAACAGGAATAAATATAAAAATGGAACACTATATACCAGACTACCATTCAATGAAAATGGATAGACCGATTACTGCAAATACAATTTACGAGAAACACAAGTTGAATCTTTCCCGCTAATTATTAGAGCATCAGGTTAATGCGTTTGCAGACTTTTACTTAGTATATTGTTTTAGAATTAAGTTTATTTTTCAGACCGAGATCTTTTTTTAAATACATTAACTTATGAAGAGCTTATGAATTTACTTATTATTGTTTTATTACAAAGGTTACACGATTATAAATGATAATGCTTTGCATTCGAACAGCTACATGCTAGTTAACATAACAGAGCATGCTGAACAAACTTTTATGCTGATTTTATATAAACAATTTAGAATTACTTATGAGTTTTGAAACTCATCTCATAATAATGATTATGCCCTCTATTTCAAGCAACATAATTTATAAAGCAGTGAGTAACGGTCCTAATATTTGCTCGTACTTGGTTTATACTTTTGTTACTGATACTTGAATTACTTAAAAATTTTCTAAAAATACCGGACTCTAATATTTGCATGAACTTAGTTTACCCCAGTTATTTCAAGTTTTTCAAGGTAATTGGACACCCCCCATGGGAAAATAATTTGATTTGTGCTTCAACAAAAATTCAAAGTTATTTTTTATTCATTTGAAGCAGAAAACAGACAGTACAAATAAAATACATAGTTGATAGGTAGAAAATAAGCTTTGATATTCATTTCAGTTTTTCATAAGAAAACAAAACATACATTACAGAATACTCAGTCAAAGGAAATAAACAATTTCAAACTTACTTGAACCACATTGGATTGTATTCAATGCCTGACTCTTCTCTTTTCTTTCGCCTATCTCGTTGTGACTGCTCTATTTGTTGCTTGCTGATTTCTGCTGCGGCAATATTTCCCTCCTCCAATAATCTTAAATTATGATACATATTTAAAAGTATGTTATAAGGTAACACATTAAAATAGAAAATTTAAATTATTAACTAAGATCTTAAATTGACCAAACATTTAAAGAGTAGTAATTGCAACTAATGAAATATTTTAAAAGTTTCTTTGAATATACATTAGGGTGTACCGAAAAAACTTTTTTTCGAAGTTCAATTCACTAAGTTGATAAAAAGTTCCCCTACCTACCCACATATTCCACAAAAAATTTCAGTCTAATCAGAAATTGTTTAGGTGTGCCGCACGAGACCTGAAATTTGTGAATTTCTTCAAAAATAGTATTTTTTTCTATTTTTTTTTTTTTAAATATTAAGAACAATGTTAAAAATAATTCAAGTTGAAAAATGTACACAGCAAAGTCGGAGGACAAAATTGGGTTTCAAAAAAAGTATATTAAACAACATTTAGATCTCCCACATTTATTCTAAACTTGCATAATTTTCACCAAAACTAGCATTTTACAAGTACATGCGGCTTAGTTAGAACATTTTTTATGAATGTGGAATCTAACTGAATTAACACTTAAAACTGGGAATCATCTGTGATTTATGTGGAGTAAAAAGTAAAATAATATAAACTATAAACAGAATCTAAGCCCCTCGTCACATAGTGCCCGCGTTCTATCGGGGCCCCCGTGATGGTAAACGAAATACAGCTCTGCTAGCGTAGCTGCTATAGGATTGTAGAAGAACATATATCTTTGATTGAGGAACCAGACTCGAAATCTTTCGGACATGGTATTCCAGTAAATGGCCCAGGAAAAGAAATTGTAGCTTCAGTTTCACGATTTATGGAAAAAAAAAAGTTCTATTGATAAAGAACATAAAAGCTATCGGTTGTGATGGCACATCAGTTAACATTGGAAAATCAAATGTTGCTATTAGACTTCAGAAAAAGTCTTTAGAACCCTCACTACAAGCCGTGGTATGTTTTCTTCATTTTATGAATTACCACTTAGCTTTTCCCATGCAAGATGGCTCACGATGGCAAACAGTTTTGAGGCTATACATTGCAACTAGTAATCTAAGTTCAGAGTTAAATAAACTAGCAGAATTTATTATAACGGTTTATGCACTCTGCTTTTTCACAATCGAATCTCAGCATAAAATTATTCATGCATCTAAGCATTTTTTTAAGATTAGATGCATGATTAAGCATTTTTTAAGATTGCAGAAATTATTTGGATACAAATCTCCAGAATGTTATCCATTCTACATTATAAAGAAGCCATCTTGCATGGGAAAAGCTTGCAGGGTTCCTTTCTGCTAAATTTTGAGAACATTTGCCAGACATTACAGCTTTAGATACATCCCATACGCATTTCTGACTCAATTCTTTGACACCAACTTTTGGTAAAACGCATTCTATTCTCTGAAAGTTCATGACTGGTAGATCTTAGCAATAAATATTGTAAGAATTCTCCAATAGGTCAACTAAAAGAATTTTGTCCAGTAGTTGGCCTATCAAGAGCCACTGTTAACTTTCTAAGTGGTAATGCATTAACCTTTTGGATCCTGGCTGTTTTTTGGAAATTTTTCTTTCGACCCAAGTAGTACGATAGTTGAACCACAGATTTCTTTTCCATTGAAAAGAGAAGGTATAAACTGTCGTACCAGACTTATGAAAACTTGAAAAAAACCCTGGCTCCAAAGAGTGCGAGTGAAAATTTCAACCCCGTCCTCTAAAGAAAAAAGACGTATGGTACAACATGTGTGTTATGTTTGTATGTTGGTCATTAAACACTTAACTGCACACCTGTTGAGTTACCGAACATCTTTATTAGACTTGGCATACTTGGTACATCATCGTTCTTACAAACGTGGTAACACCAACTACATACTTGGCGTCCGGGTTGCAACTGCACTACAAGTGCTCCCGGTCAGTGCCGGTTACCGTTAAAGTGGAAGTAGAAGTGTAGGATACAACACCTCCTCCCCACTAAGGCAACAAGTCCTGAAATCTTGCAGGTGGTTTCTTTACTCTCACAGGCCGGCGAGCGGGTGAGGAAGTTGGTTCGGCGAGACTCTTATTAGCCGGACCTTGGGCTGTAATACCTGCGGCTGCCCCTTCAACTGGTACGTCGGTAACTACCGGAGCTAAAATCGGCTGAGGGTCACCTGTAGCTACCTCTTTGTCATCCACTAGCTCGGGGGTTGGGACCTTATCTGTGGGGGGAACATATCTGGTACGTAATTGATCAAAATGCCTTTCAGCCAGGGTACTATCAGAGAGTTCCACAGTACGCATTCTCTCCCCTCTCATATCTTTGATTATTCCTGGCACCCACCTGTCCCCCTTTCCATAGTTTCTAGAGAATACACGATCTCCGTTTAAGTATCTCCCCTGAGTCGAAGACTCAGACCTTACTGGGGCATGAATTAAGTCCAGCCTGCACCTAATTTGACGGCCGAGCAGAATTTCTGCTGGCGAGACTCCATGTGTTGCTAAAGGTGTCCGTCTAAAATTCATCAGAATTCTGGCGAGCCTGACATTTAACGATTCTCCTGTTACCTTTTTTAGCCTAGACTTTATGAACTGTACAGCCCTTTCAGCTTGCCCGTTTGAAGAGGGGTGATAAGGGGCTGTGAACAGATGTCTTATGCCATTTCGCTTGGCAAAGGCTTCGAACTCTTCCGACCTAAATGCCGGGCCATTGTCACTCACAATAACGTCAGGGAACCCAAACCTGGCAAAAATATCATATAATTTTTCCAAGGTGACTAAGGCTGTAGAAGTTTTTACAGTAACCGCCTCAATCCACTTAGAATGGGCATCCTGAACAATTAAAATCATATGTCCCTCTATGGGGCCTGCATAATCAACATGAATTCGTGACCAGGCACGAGTGGCAACTGGCCATGGTTCCAAGCTTTTGGGCGGCATATTAGCATTTTGGATACACACAGGACATGTATGTACAATTTCCTCAATATCCTTATCTAGTCTTGGCCACCAGAACAAGGATCTAGCAATGCTTTTCATGCCTGTAATACCCTGATGTGTGCTATGCAATTCTTGCAACACTTTAGCTTGAAGCACCCGAGGAACCACTACCCTATTCCCCCAGAGAATCATATTTCCCTCTATCGACAGCTCAAATCTTTTGCGAAAATAAGGCAAGAGTGTGTCATTACTTAAATTGCCTGGGAAATTATTTAAATTTTCAGGCCACCCATCAGCAATTAAGTTGAACACCTGAGTAAGGACAGGATCCTGCAATGTTGCCTTGCTGACATCTTCTACAGACACTGGTCCACTTTCCAATCTCTGAATTTGTAACACTACTTCCATAGGCAATGGGGCTTCACCCATGTCTGACTGCAAGGGCAACCGGCTACAAGCATCAGCATTCCCATTTTCTGCTCCTGCCCTAAAGCGAACAGAATACGTATATGCTGAGAGAGTTAGGGCCCAACGTTGGATTCGGGAATTCGCCATGGGTGGAACATGTTTTTTTTCTGAAAATAGGGTAACTAGAGGGCGGTGGTCTGTGTACAAAACAAATGACCTACCCAAAAGATACTCTCTAAACCTAGTTACCCCAAAAACTAGTGCCAGGGCTTCCTTTTCCAACTGCGAATAATTTTTCTCAGCTGGTGAGAGTGTTCTGGATGCAAAAGCAATTGGGTGGTCCTGCCCATCAATAGTGTGAGACAGGACTACTCCAATTCCATAAGGAGAAGCATCACACGCTAAGTTTAATTCCTTATCTGGGTCAAAATGTACTAGCACTTTTGTGCTGCACAAAGCATTTTTGGCGTCCTGAAATGCTACATTTTCCCTCTCTGTCCAATTCCACTTAACTGACTTTTGTAATAAGTCATAAAGAGGAGCTAACCTAGTGCTCATATTTGGCAAAAATTTTGAGTAAAATGTTATCAGACCAAGGAATGATCTTAATTCACCCACATTAGTGGGTGCAGGGGCTTCCCTAATAGCTTTCACTTTCTCGTCTACTGGCCTGATGCCATGTTTATCAACTGCATGTCCCAGGAACACCAATGAGCTACAAAATAATTTACATTTCTCTTTCCGTAACCTGAGCCCTGAGGATTCTAACCTTCTGAGAACCTGCCGTAAGTTCTCTAAGTGGGTCTCTGCCGTAGGTCCAGTGACAAGGATGTCATCAAGGTAAACTGCGGTATTTGGAATTCCCTTCAACAGAGTTTCCATTACTCTCTGGAAAATTGCCGGGGCTGAAGAGACCCCAAAAGGCATTCTTATATACTCAAACAACCCCAAATGGGTGTTTATGACGGTTAGCTTTCTCGAAGCCTCATCTAGCTCCAGCTGGTTATATGCATCCTTGAGGTCTAATTTACTGAAGTGAATACCCCCAGCTAGGCTTGCAAAAATATCTTCGGCCTTGGGCAAGGGATACTTATCCGGGTCAATGGCTATGTTTGCCGTCAGCTTAAAATCGCCGCATATGCGTATGGACGATTTGTCGCTCTTGACAACTGGCACAATTGGGGTAGCCCACTCCGAGTACCTCACAGGTGTGATAATGCCCGCTTCCTCCAACCTGCCCAGTTCCTCTTTCACTTTATCCCTCATTGCGAACGGTACTGTTCGCGCCTTGTAAAAGGCTGGTTTTACCTCTGGTTTGAGCATCAGATTCACTTTGAAATCCTTAAAGTGGCCCAATACATTAGAAAACACATTTGAAAATTCATTAACAATATTATGCATACTAATATTTACATTATTTACATTCAACGGCAGCATATTAAAAGACTCAATGAAATTTCGTCCACACAAATTTGGACCGTCCCCCTCCACAACCAGCAGAGGCAACTTTTTTTTTTCATTTTTGTACTCAACCGTACAACCGAAGCTCCCCAAGACAGCTATTCTTTGCCCCGTAAAAGTAGCCAAAGCCGTGTCTGCCGGCTGCAGGGTGGGACGACCCAAATTAGCATATGTTTGCACATTGACGAGGGACACCGCACATCCCGTATCGATCTCCATTCTTATACGTGTATTATTTACACTGAATATGGCTGTGTATGGCTGCGGAATTTCGGTGCCCTCTTTAGCTGACACAGACTGGTGGAAAATGTCATATTCCGCACAGCGGTTGGGCATAGAACCCGTTATTTCTGTGTTGCGTGACATCACTTGTGCACCACCAACCGTATTGACACTGGTGCTATTTTCACCTGGCACCACTTGC
Source organism: Uloborus plumipes (assembly GCA_038373865.1). Taxonomy (NCBI): domain Eukaryota; kingdom Metazoa; phylum Arthropoda; class Arachnida; order Araneae; family Uloboridae; genus Uloborus; species Uloborus plumipes. Next base: position 130,652 of record JAXGGA010001260.1, read on the forward strand.
ACAACATTACAAGGTCCTTTGCTATGCAATTTCTTTAAACACATCTTGGCCAAATGGCCTGTAGTACCGCACTGAAAGCACTTTTTATCGCGAGCAGGGCAATTCTTTGGCATGTGGTCTCGCGCACCACAGCGGATGCACTCCTTCGCATTCGATGTTTTATTGTTTTTCCCCTTCCGACTCACGAACGCTTTGTTGACGCTCGGCGCCGCTTGCTGTCCTTGAAGGTCGATGGCGTCTCTCTCCGCCGTTTCCATGGACACGGTGATCTGCATCGCTCGCGCGAGCGTAAGATCCGGCTCAGCCAGCAATCGGCGCTGCATCTCGGAATGCTGAATTCCGCACACCAGACGATCCCGTACCATCGTATCGAGGGAGGCGCCGAAGTTGCAGAATTCGGAGAGGCGACGCAACTCAGACACGAATGTTGACACCGTCTCCCCCGGCTTCCGCACTCTGGAGTTGAACTTGAACCGCTCCACAATCTCGGAGGGCGCTGGGCTGTAGTGCTGGTTAAGAGTTTCTAATATGACCTCTAGCGTGACGTCTGCTATCGCTGTCGGAGCCACAAGACTACGCAGTAGTTTGTAAACTACTGGTCCGATGAGCGTTAAGAAGATTGCCTTCTTCTTTTCCTCTGCCACATCGTTGGCTGTAAAATAGAGCTCTAGTCGTTCGACGTACTGCGACCAAGACTCCACACTTCCATCGAAGTTTGTGATTCGCCCGTACGTGGCCATACCTTAGATCCTCGTCGCCAGTGTTATGTTTGTATGTTGGTCATTAAACACTTAACTGCACACCTGTTGAGTTACCGAACATCTTTATTAGGCTTGGCATACTTGGTACATCATCGTTCTTACAAACGTGGTAACACCAACTACATACTTGGCGTCCGGGCTGCAACTGCACTACACGTGCTCCCGGTCAGTGCCGGTTACCGTTAAAGTGGAAGTAGAAGTGTAGGATACAACAATGTGTACCGCCCGGTTCCTGAAGGTTAAATGAAGAAAACATACCACGGCTTGTAGTGAGGGTTCTAAAGACTTTTCTGGAAGTCTAATAGCACCATTTGATTTTCCAGTGTTAACTGATGTGCCATCACAACCGATAGCTTTTATGTTCTTTATCAATAGAACTTTTTTTTCTCCATAAATCGTGAAACTGAAGCTACAATTTCTTTTCCTGGGCCATTTACTGGAGTACCATGTCCGAAATATTTCGAGTCTGGCTCCTCAACCAAAGATATATGTTCCTCTACAATCCTATAGCAGCTACGCTAGCGCAGCTGTATTATGTTTACCATCACGAGGGCCCCGATAGAACGCAGGCACTGTGTGACGAGTGGCTTAGATTCTGTTAATAGTTTATATTATTTTACTTTTTACTCCACATAAATCACAGATGTTTCTCAGTTTCAAGTGTTAATTCAGTTAGATTCCACATTCATAAACAAGTTTCTAACCAAGCCGCATAGCCTTGTAAAATGCTAGTTTTGGTGAAAATTACGAAAGTTTAGAATAAATGTGGGAGATCTAAATGTTGTTTAATATACTTTTTTTGAAACCCAATTTTGTCCTCCGACTTTGCTGTGTACATTTTTCAACTTGAATTATTTTTAATATTTATTCTTAATATTTAAAAAAAATTAGAAAAAATACTATTTTTGAAGAAATTCACAAAGTTCAGGCCTCCTGCGACACACCTAAACAATTTCTGATTAGACGGAAATTTTTTGCGGAATATGTGGGTAGATAGGAGCAACTTTTTATCAACTTAGTAAATTGAATTTCGAAAAAAGTTTTTTCGATACACCCTAATATACAGTAAAACTTCACTGAAAAACATGACAAATAATTCTGAATAAAGGTTATTGGTCAAATTATTGGTGTCATTGCACTATTTTATTATTTTTCTTTTCTAAAATGAAAATTACAAAATATTTTTGGTGTGCCATCTTTATTCAAATTTGTACTTTTTAAAAATCCTAGAAACAGTAGTAAAGGAAACAATCTGTTAGCAATTATTTCACTTTGAGAAATAAAGAATTTTGAAAAAGAACAAAAATCTGTCTATATTTTAAAGCAGAATTTAAGAGTTTTTGAAGTCATTTTTTCTCTTTTAATTTACAAATTGAAACAAAATCTTCTAAAATATTCAAACTAAAACATGTTTAAATAATTCGGTGCATTACAATTCGCTTCTTAGATTTAAGAAAAATGATTTGAAAATTAATTTCACGATTACTTAATAACAAAAACCATCCATCAGTAGCAAATATTTAGCATATTGAACAAACCCTTATTCAAAGACTAAAATTATTTTTGATTCATATTTAGTCCAAAATTTAAAATATCACTAAACATTTCAACAGTTTTAGGGCCAAAAGGTATTGAAATGCTAATCTAAATCACTTCTAAGCTATGGGATAGCATTAAATTACTTGAAATTCAGGTAAAACATATTAAGGAAATGTCATATATGTATTTTTTTTAACTCTAAAGCACTAGTTGTGTCCACTTTTAATTTTGGATTCATTGAAAACTACACCAAAATTGAAAAACAACTAGTTATGTGCCATTAACTCGTCAGTGGTTTTGCACATCTTATCACGCCCTAGCGAGAAGGCTTTGAGAGCGTTTTGCGTTTAGATTTCTGATACAAAATTTTCATTCTTAAATAGTCAGAGCCGTAGAATTCTTGCTTTTCCTTCCCCTCTCCTCAGAGTGTTTAGGTGGGTCCACCTTCTCTACTCACAAATGCAAACAATGACCATTCATCAGCTCGTGGTTTCAGGATTCAGTGCACCCTTCTTATCCTTACCAAATATTTTGAAAGAAAACATTGTTTTTTTCCAAGCCACTTTGCTTTCTCTCTTCAGAGGTATAAGTTTCCATTTAATTAATAATAGTGACATAAATGAATGTAATCTTATTTTATCAGCATTCAATTAAATTACGAAAAAAAAAACTGATTTTAAATTGAATGAATATAAGCTAAGTATCTTTTTTGAAATAAACTTATAGCTATGGCTTTATTCTTAATCGCTCATGCGCCAGAAAAATGACACTACTCAAAAAAAAAGCAATAGAGAAAATAATGTTTTTATTCAATAATAATTTCAAGTGCTGAAGTCTCAAAAGTAACATTACGAGCAAAAGAATTTATTATTGGTGATTTTTATTGGTTGGTTTCTGTTATTAAAATTAGTAAGTCTCAAAGTTCAAAAAAAAATTTATGAAATTTTAATGATGTTTTAGTACTGATAATACATTGTGTTTATGCCACCGTGCACCAGTTATATGAGCTAGCTTTGTGTGAGTTTTAGGGCTAGAAATAGAATTAAATTTAGATTTTGAATCACTAGTCGGTACATTTTACCAAAAATTTGAGTTGTGTCACTTTTCTTGCTCCTGAATTTTAAGTTCTGCTTACGCACACTTGAGAGTTTATGTCACTGCTTACACACACATTTTTGCAAATGTTGTACTCATAACATATTATCAAAAAAAAAATATTTCATGGTATAGAAATTTTATTGAATTCATTTTCTCAAACTGATAGGCTTTATCTCAAATTTCAATCGTTAATGACCAAATCAGAAACATTTTAAGTTCATCTATTCTGTGTAATACCTAAGCTTATACTTTTATTTAGTTGCAAAAGAATAACAAACAATGATCTCTTAACATACTATTTCAATTATGTACTGGCAAAAAATAAATAAATAAACAATAAAATACTGCCAACTTGTGCACAATAGAAAGCAGTATCGATGTGAGGTTTTCTACAAGAAAAATCAGTTGTTTACAAATAACTATAATTATTACTATTATTGAAAGTGGAAAAGTACATGAAAATGAAGTTTTCCTCTACCAAGAGAAATGAAAATAAATAAATTCAAAAATTAAATCGTTTGTAGCTCTCTTGAGTACAAAAAAAAGAACATCGGATTTCTTTATTTTTTACCCAGGTTGAAAAAAAAAAGGGGGGGGAGGACCTTAAGAACAAAAAAATTTGAAATCGACCTATGCAAATAAGCCTTATCGAAAGGTGTAATTCTACGAAAATGTCAAACTTAGCATCAAAATTTCAATATTAATAGAATCCTAAGTATTGCATATCATTTGAAAGTTTGAAGTGACATTAAGCTTTGACATCGTACCAAGAACATCTTTAAATCGAAAATATGAGATGTCTTTTTTTTCAAATTTCTGGTTGTAATTAGTCATTTATTTTTTTATGTACTATTTGTTATAATTTGATCCTACAATCAATGTTTTTCTTAAAATGTTTTAAAAAACGAAAAGGACTGGTGTATTTGCTTAGATACATTACCATTAGTTTCATGTTGTAAGGTTAATCTCAAAAAATATCCCTATGGTGTTCCCTATTCAGAATATTTTTTAAATTCATTTCATGACTGTCAGTCAGGCAACATAAAAAGTTAACTTTTTCACACTTTGCATGAAAATTTCCGAAATTTGTATCCTCTGCCTGCAGATTATTTTTATGCAGAATAAGCAGAATTAGAAATTTGTACCTTGAATATATTTGATATACCGCTATTACGATCACTTATACTCATATATTCAAAACACACTAAAAACGCACAAATAAAAAAATTTATTCGTGCAACTATCAGCAGAAAGGAATTCAACCCTTCCTTGTTACACATGTTGGAAAGAAATGGGAGGGTAGATGTTTGACAGCTAGTCTCGGTCAAAAGGAATTAAGTGCTCTGCCTCCCTCTTATAAGGGGTAAGAAATTTTCAAAAAAAATCATTGACCATTTGGAGCAAATACGCATTTGTTACAAGGTGACCTTTTACAGGTGGTATTTGTCATGTGTGTATGAGCGCTAGTGAGTTAATAACTATTTCGTACATACTTATGATTGGATAATCTTTAAAAAGTTTTAGAAAATTTTCAATTGTCATTTTGTGACAACTACCGTATTTTTCGGCATATAATCCGCATTCACCGTATAATCCGCATCGCGATTTTTTTGCCTAAATGAAAAATTTTGGCGCATAATCCATGGCGACGTATTGTCTCCACATGTTCGGTAGTTTTCTTACAACATACCATACAAGACTATCAGTTTGTGCACGATTTTTTATTACGTAGTCTCATCTAACGTCTCTTAGATATAAAATTTGAGTATAAAACTTGTACATTTTTTGTCCCAAATTTTTGTTGAAACTTGCGAAAAGTATTTTTTTTTAACTATTTTCTTTGCCAAATTTCAAATAAAGTAGATGCATTAGTTTAACTTCTTAGTGATGAAAAAATATGTTTCTTTTGTCTTTTCAATCGCTTTCAATTTGAATTCGGCAGTATAGCTCACACGTTTGGATGCCATTCTTATTCACAGCGTAATCGCAATGCTGAAGCTGAAGCAAGAAGCAATCTGATTTCCTTTCTTTACACTTTGCGCATGAGCATTAGCGATTACTCAAGCTGTCGTTGATTTATAAACTCGTGCTGCCATCTATGATTTCTGGATCGAAGTTTTATTATCTCGTGAAAAAAAAAATCATCGTATTATACGCAATGGCGTATAATCAGCACTCAAAAAAATTCACTTTTTTAACAGATAATCCGTGAATTATAGGCTGAAAAATACGGTAGTATTTATTATTTGGCAATACAGTATTTTTAAGCTCAAGCTTTTGGAGAGGAACAGTGAGGGATGTGAAAATATTACCTTTGATCTGGACGAAATCTTGTATCAGTAGGTGGCAACAGCTTTTCCAATTCATCATCAATCTCATTAAGTTCCATGGCAAATCTGGTAAACCCATAATACAATTCATAGTCTTCAGGCATGGTGCCTAGAAAGTAAAGTAAATATGTAAAAAGACATTTCTGCTTCAGCTCAGGATTGCTCAGCTAAAATTGTACTTTTCACAAAATGCAGAGGAAAAAAACTTGTTATTTTCCTTAACAATACTTAGAAAACAGGTGTCTAAGCATTGTAACAATAAAAACAAAAAATTAAGAGAAAAAAAATTAAGCTATTTTTTTCTCATGCTATTAAGTTTGACATTGCTGATAATCGGGAAGAAGAAAAGCTACAATATTTCACGCCCCAGGGTCCCCCTTGTGCCAATCATAGCAAAGGTTTTCTCTGTAGGATGTTGCCTTAAAGACAACTTATACTTTTTGATATGGACTGGGAAACCAACAACTTGCAATTCATTACATACAGCATATGAATATTGATTAAAGCTAACAACTTGGAGGACAGTTAAGATGCACCAGTTACCATTAGTATACACAATAGGTCTTTGACCAGCAGATATCAAAAACAAGACCTTCAACCACAAGCCTTATCAATTAGGCAGGCAACCTTGGGTCAAGTAACGAAAACTAAAATATGACTTAGCTTAAATTTTTAATGTAATTGAAATACATAAATATCATTCCGTACAAGTAAATTTTAAGTGAAACATCCGAATTTAATGAATACAATCTTAATCTATTATTTAATATATATTAATAATTGAACAAACTTTGAAATATTTTGGTACACCAACAAAGTTTTGAAATAAGCAGTGTAATATAAAAACTATTAACACAATCAAATTATTTGACATACTAAAAGAAGCATTACAGATTTTGTCTTTTCACAGAAAGTTATAGCAATACATTTGAATTATGTTAAGCAGTACTAAGTGATTCACAAAATTATTTCATTGAGACGGATTCAAAAGTGTTGAGAAATTCGGAGATTATTAGTTTAAGAGTAACAATAATTCTTCCAGGCTTAGCAGGTTTAAATTCAGTAACTCAGCAGATGATTCAGTTTCCTTGTTTGATAGGAAAATACTGACTGATTTAAATTCAGTGCAGTAGGCGGAATCATATTTCAGAGGTTAACATTTTAAATCTCGTCAAAATAAAAATAAATATGGAAAAAAAGAAATAGTTAATTCATTACAAATAAGCTCTGAATGAATGGAATTGTTTCTGGTATACAGGTAACTTAGATAAGATGATCCTTATAATAATGTAACTGTAACCCCCTATATATATATACAGGTTGGTTATAAATTAATGTGAGATATTGGAGCCCTCTAGCGCGTGAAGTACTGGGGGAAACATTGCCAAATTTCATGGGCACACATATTAGACCATGGGATTTCAATTTCTGAAATAAAAAAAATAATTTAAAAAATGGCCACCAGGGGAAATTTTGGCGCTTCTAAAGTGCTATACTTTGATTGTAGAAAAATTAAACGCTACTGACAAAATATGCATCCAATTTATTTGCAGAAATAGCTTTTTTATCACAAATGTAGTTCAATATGATCACCATTGTGAAGTCGCAAGAGCTGGATACGATGCACAACATTTTCCACGGCAACTCGCAACATATCAGAATTGATTTCTCTGACTTTTAGAGTTACAATATCTTTTAAACTTGCTATATCAGAAACATTTCTTTGATACACAACACTTTTCAGCCACTGCCATAACCAAACACCACATGGATTAAGATCGGGCGACTTGGGGGAAAAACCTGAAACTCTATGGCGATCATATTAAACCTCATTTGCAAATGACAATCATTTTTCTTTGCGAAATTGCTCTGTACAGCAATTTTTCAAATTTAATTCGCGACATTCAGAGTAACACACTGTTACAGCACCAAATTTCCCCCTGGGAGCGATTTTTGATTTTTTTTCTTTTTACTTCAGAAATCAAAATCCCATGGTCTAATATGTGCGCCATGAAGTTTGACAATATTTCGTCCAGTACTTCACCCGTTAGAAGGCTCCAAACACCTCATGTTAATTTATAACCACCCTGTATGTATATATATATACTAGTTGACCCGGCAAACGTTGTTTTGCCATATAAATAATTTCCTAAAAATTTCTAGTGTAGACAAAAAATAGCTTACTTCTTGTAAGTACGTATGTATGTATGGTAGAATGTGTATATTGTATGTATGTAAGAATGTGGTATATGCGTGAAATAAGCATGGAGCGCTGTGAACGATGAGGGAATATAAAAATAACAAAAGGCAAACATTATTTTTAAGTTATTATAATTTATTCCTTAAAATTATATATCATTAATTAAACAATTACGACAGTAACACTATTAAACAATATCAATCTCTTAATGCTATAGCGTGAACAATATTTTTTGTTAGTCCATCTTTAGCTAACACAAACAAACTGGATGGTTTACCCACTCGAGAGCATGCCACGTATAATTGTCCGTGTGAAAAACATGGTGTTCTCAAATCTAAGCCACAAACAGACATCGTTTGACCTTGGGATTTGTTGATAGTCATTGCAAATGCCAATCTAATCGGAAACTGAATACGTTTGAATTGAATTGGCACATCTGTAGGTATAATAGGAATCCGTGGTATGAGTATATTTTCACCTCTGAACTTGCCATTTAAAATCCTGGCTTCGATCACGTTTTTCATTAATTTTTGAATGACTAATCGCGTACCGTTGCACAGCCGGGGCGGGTTCAAATTACGAAGCAAGATAATTGGAGATCCAACCTTTATTTTTTAAAAATTTGTGTCACTTTAATGGTCGTTCATACCCCCCCCCCCTCTCGCAGTGAAAAAAAACTTTACACAGCAGATTTTGCCTAATAACTCAACACTCATGGTGTTTGATACATTTTATTTGTTTGTAATGATGTTTTTTGGTCACAACCAATATGAAAATCACAAAAAATAGTTACTTTAATTTTTAACATATATTTATCTTCTTCAGAATTTTTGACTTTTAATTTTACCTTGAATTTGACGTAAATGCAAGGTATAAAATACAGAATTTTATAAAGGTACAAAAATTAACATAATATAATTGATAGTGTATATAATTTTTGAAAAAATAATATAAGTGCCGCAAATCAAAAACCATTTATTGCCACAATCGATTCAAAGCCCCCAAAAATGGCGCAAACGTCCATAAGAAAATTCTACAGCATCGAAGGACCCCATTGCCAATTTTAACAAAGATCCGACCAAAACTGTCATTTTGTACTATAAAAAAATATGGGGTAGATCCCCATGAGGGGATGTACCTGCATAAGGACATTACAATCATTAAAATCATTCAAAAAAAAAAAAAACCATGCAGCTGTTCGAAAAAATCCTTGCGGGCCTGGATTCGATCTCATTCCATCAGGAACTTCAACCTGACGCGCATAACCACTTGACCATCGGGTCGCTCATTGAAGTAAGGATTTACGATAACACATATTGTTTTAAATGACATGAAATGTTAGTTTTTCGATCATAACTTTTTTTCTAGTGAACAAATATCGTCATATGAGTACATGGTACCTAAGTTACACCATCTCCTATCGATTAAAAAAAAATCGTCCAAATCGGTTCAGTAGATCAGATGTTATGTGCGAACAAAAAAAAATTTAGGGGTGGACTACCCCTAACATTTAGGGGGATGAAAAATAGATGTTGGCCGATTCTCATAGATACTGGATAAGCACAAAAAATTTCATCAAAATCGGTCAAACCGTTTCGGAGGAGTATGGCAACGAAAACTGTGACACGAGAATTTTATATATATTATATATATATATATATGTATATATATATATATATATATATATACATATATATATACATATATATATATATACATATATATATATACATATATATATATATACATATATATAAATATATATATATATATAAATATATATATATATATATATAAATATGTATATATATATATATATATATATATATATAATACAAACAAATAGTAAAAATGAAATAGAAAATGGCATATTAGGAGAAGTGAAAGGAGAAAGATTGAATCCAGAGCTCATCAGCCGTGGGGGATTCAATAGTATTCGAAAGTAGTATAATAGAGATATAAAAAAATTAATATACACTATAAAGAGGATGTTTAAGTTCAAAATATGCAGTCTACAGATCTTCATTGGGCAAAACAGCACCAATGCGAGTCTACAAACTACATAAGAACAGAAACCTAAAATTAAAAGCAGGGGTTTCGTCTCGACTAATTAGGAATAAAATTCCCAAAAATTAGCCACCCACAGTTCTGGCCTGCTATGAAAAGAAAATGATCTCACCTGAAATTCCACGTGACAAAACCAAAAAAATATCCAGCAAATCCAGAGGCAGTCCAGTAATCAATGTAAAATAAAACAAACATCAAAAAATGTAAATCCGTGTCCAAAAAGGCAAATTCTAATTTGTTCCATTCTTTGTTCCCACGTGCTCAAAAAATGTCCACCACTGCAATCCTGAGCTGGTTTCTTCCAGCGGTATCGTGCGTTCGAACAGTTAAACAGTTACAGTGAAGCAAAGTCGTTATTAAAGGTTATACTTGAGAAAACATTTTTAATTAGATTTTTTGGAAAATTGTTATCAAACAGTTTATTTTTAAGAAGATAAAATTCTAAATTCAAAGCAGTTTCAGTATTACAAATTCTTTTGACTCTCAAAGCTTGTGAAACAATGATGAAAATAAAAACTTTTTTACTAAGACAGGAATTATAATCCTGTAGGCTTTGAAATGGAATTCACGTCTTTTATCATAAATCGTAGTGTAACAGAGGGAGCCAATTTCTATGTTAATGTCCAGGGAATTAAAAATCTTTTAAATGTGACTAGTTTTTTTAAGCGTTAAAGAATTATGATATATAGTTTTGCTGAGCTCAGAAAAATTCGAAAAATTAATGCATAAAAGGTCATCAATGTACCTACAACAGAGAGGTGTAGAGGAGGGGTTTTCAATCGAAAATTTTCTTTCATAAAACAAGAGAAAAAAGTTGGCAAGGGTTGAACTAAAACTAGCTCCCATTGCAATACCATCAATTTGCTGTAAGCATAAACTACCATTTTTAAAAAAAATATTGAAAATGCAAAATTTAAACAGATTAAGAAAAAAACTCTCATTCAAATTGAGTGTGTCATTCACAGAGCTAAAACACTCACAGTGGAAAAAAGTTCACAAAAGGGATGTTAGTAAAAAGATTTTGAAAATCAAAACTTTCAAGTCTATTTATGTCGAGCATATTGAGTAGATTGATTACTTCAACGCTGTTGTTAATAATCCAAAACCATTTTTCATGTTGCAGTTGTTCCAGAATTTTTTTGAGAAAATATTCAAGTTTTACACTAAGAGTTTTCCCAATAGTGTTGGTGGCAGAACAAATAAAACGGAAACCAACAGGTGTCTTATGGAATTTAGGAATGGCATAAAGGTAAAGCAGGGCCACAGAATCAGGTCGTGGCAATTTGAAAAGTTTATAAGCAGCGATGAATTTTTTGATGATGGAGGATTCATTAAGTGAAGAAATTTTGTAAGTACTGGATTTTTTTAATCCTGATTTAATAATATTAGCATATAATTTTTTGCAACAAATAGAAAAATTAGAGCTGGCTTTATCCACTACAGTAAAACCATAGGCTTTTTAAAATTCTTTAATGGGATTCATAAGCTTTCTGAAAGCTTATGATAAACTTTCAATTGAACTTGATCATTTTTTGAGAAAAATCTCCTACATCTTCAATGTTCCTCTTAATGCTTTTCTTGAATATAGGTATCATTTTCTACGTGTTTTAAAATCAGAACTTCGTGATATAATTACCACTGACTCTGAATACTTTCATCTCTCATCTGAAGAAATGCATACCATTAAAGAATTTAAAAAGGCCTATGTTTTTACTGTAGTGGATAAAGCCAGCTCTAATTTTTCTATTTGTTGCAAAAAATTATATGCTAATATTATCAAATCAGAATTAGAAAATTCCACTACTTACAAATTTTCTTCACTGAATGAATCCTCCATCATCAAAAAATTCATCGCTGCTTATAAACTTTTCAAATTGCCATGACCTGATTCTGTGGCCATGCCTTACCTTTATGCCATTCCTAAATTCCATAAGACACCTGTTGGTTTCCGTTTTATTTGTTCTGCCACCAACACTATTGGGAAAACTCTTAGTGTAAAACTTGAATATTTTCTCAAAAAATTCTGGAACAACTTCAACTTCAACATGAAAAATGGTTTTAGATTATTAACAGCAGCGTTAAAGTAATCAATCTACTCAATATGCTCGACATAAATAGCCTTGAAACTTTTGATTTTGAAAATCTTTTTACTAACATCCCCCTTTGTGAATATTTTTCCACTGTGTCTGAGCTTTTTAGCTCTGTGAATGAATGGCACACTCAATTTGAATGAGAGTTTTTTTCTTAATCTGTTTAAATTTTGCATTTTCAATAATTTTTTTAAAAATATTAATTCATGCTTTCAGCAAATTAATGGTATTATAATGGGAGCTAATTTTAGTTCAACACTTGCCAACCCTCTAGTTTTATGAAAGAAAATTTTTGATTGAAAACCTCTCTGTTGTAGGTACGTTGATGACCTTTTATGCATTAATTTCTCGAATTTTTCTGAGCTCAGCAAAACTATATATCATAATTCCTTAACGCTTAAAAAAACTACTCACAGTCAAAAGATTTTTAATTTTCTGGACATTAACATAGAAATTGGCTCCCTCTGCTACACTATGATTTATGGTAAAAGACGTGAATTCCAATTCAAAGTCAACAGCCTACAAGATTATAATTCCTCTTAGCAAATAAGTTTTTATTGGCATCATTGTTTCACAAGCTTTGAGAATCAAAAGAATTTGTAACACTGAAACTGCTTTTAATTTAGAATTTTTTCTTAAAAATAAACTGTTTGATAACAATTTTCCAAAAAATCTAATTAAAAATGTTTGCTCAAGTATAACCTTTAATAACGACTTTGCTTTACTGTAACTGTTTAACTGTTTAAACACATGATACCGCTGGAAGAAACCAGTTCAGGATTGCAGTGGTGGACATTTTTTGAGCACGTTGAAACAGAGATTGGAACGAATTACGATTTGCTTTTTAGGACACGGATTTACTTTTTGATTTTTACATTGACAACTGGTCTGCCTCTGGATTTGCTGGATATTTTTTTTGGTTTTGTAACGCGGAATTTCAGGTGAGATGATTTTATTTTCATAGCAGGCCGGTACTGTGGGTGGCTAATTTTTGGGAATTTTATTCCTAATTAGTCGAGGCGAAACCCCTGCTTTTAGTTTTAGGTTTGTGTTCTTATGTACAGTTTGTAGACTCGCATTGGTGCTGAATGGTGTCCAATGAAGATCTCTAGGCTGCATATTTTGAACTTAAACATCCTCTTTATAGTTTATATTAAAATTTTTTGGTCTTTCGACCACTCTTGAATTCCTCACAGCTGATGAGCTCTGCATTCAACCTTTCTCCTTTCACTTCTTCGAATATGCCATTTTCTATTTCATTTTTAGCATTTGTTTGTAATATTATTTATTATTTGTTTGTATTATTATATACTTTGCTTTTTAGTTTAGCTGCTTTGCGCATCTATGGGCTTTTGGTGTGATCTCTTCGTCTTTCTTCTTACAATTCTGATACTTTAAATATATATGTATATATTTTCATATTTACATTTTATAAGTTAAAATTCACACCTTTTAATGCGCAAACAAAAATATTAATCCAGAACACATATTTTTTACCTGGTCTCCATATACATTTTACAGTTGGTGCAACTCCACAGTATAAAGCTTCAGTCCATTTGCCAAATAAGTTATGTATAACTCTGCCATCTCTAGAGGATACAGCTCCATATACTTCGTGATGTTTATTTGACCAGTAACTAGCCTGAAAGGATAGTTATAACAGACAATTACTTTTTTTTTAATGCAGAAAATGAAACTGAATTGATTATAAATGATAAATTAATATATAGACACAGGCTAAGTGTACCTTTTGAAAATTTGGCCTACAATATAAGCACACTCATTTTATTACTTCAGTTAAAATTTAGTTAGGAGATATCCCCCTCCCCTCCCTTTTAAATGAAAATTTTAAAAAATAAAGCTTCAATTTGGAGTTTTTAAATTTTATGAAAAATAACTATTTTTATGGATATTGTCTCTAACCATTAAACTAAGAAAATTTTAAATGTCTGCAATTTTCCTGCTTTTTTTCTGTAATTTCATTGACAAATAAATATAAGAATAAACCACTATATGTTTAAAATCTGTATTTTTAAAGTGGTAATTTTTCAGTTACTAATTCATTGTTTCTTACTTACATGTAAGACTAAAATGTTTGAGCTCATTAATGTTTGTTTGAAGTATGGGAAGGGACGAAAGGAAATTAATACTGTGAGACCACCTCAAAGCAAAGATGTCTTTCTTCTGACAGAAGAGCTTTTGACTCATTGCTCAACTAACAGTGATGTACAATTGAATCGGTGAAGGCATAAACAATGTCAGTCCAGAACTTCATATTGTTCAGGAGAGGGAAAAGCGTCTTAATTCTAGCATTGTTTCTACGGTCAACATTCAAATAACATCCATCGTATCTTTCGAATTAGTAACCTGACTGACGTGATTTTTGACCCCAACACGCATCTTGCCTCCCACAGCTTGTTTCCACAAAAAACAAATTTTCAAATTTTTGTGACTGATGTTGTTTTTGCACTCACCAATTCAATTCAATGTGGCAATTCAGTTACAGGAATTGATAGCTGATAATGACTTGTGACGATGCTCGTTTTGCAGGAAGAAAAGGAAATAAGGAAACTTGGATACGAATTCTAGCCTTTTCATCCATGTGAGTTGTTTTACAGAACGGAGTTGGGAAAATTGTTCTTTTTTTTTTTTTTTTAGTTTACCTTTTTTGAAAAGCAATAGTAATACTTTTTAAATTTACTGGCTACTCCCATCCTGTTATAAGTTAAAAAGTGATCAATCAAGTGCAACAAGCACTAGGGCAATAGCGAAAAAGGAAACGTGCCCGAAGCGTGACGGTGATATAAGGTGACAGATTACTACGCCTATTGCAATTAAACACAAGGATTAAAGAGGAGATGCCGAGTGAGTTATAAGTAATAAAAATTTTAAAGTCTTCCATCTATAGGAAAAGACAAAACTAAGTTTGGACAAAATTTCTCCATAGTATAAAGTTTTACAGACAAAATAAATAACATGTGTTTTACAATAATACTAACATGTTAATAATTTTAAGCAGAAGGTTATAATTGTTTTTATTGAATTCAAGAACAGTCCTAGGAAGGGGAGGGACAAAAAGGCTACTGATCAAATTTCAACTTCCATTTTACACCCCTTAATATGGAGTTTCAAGCGAGTTTTCAGTTAAAATTCATTTTATGTTTTAAGTAAACAGCAATGCTTTACGAAAAAAATGCTTGATAATACAGCAGCTCATGTATCACTCATTTTCGAATGGTTTTGAGATGGATTCGTCCATGGACGAGTGCCAAAATCATGAGGTGCACTATATCCTATTTCAACTATATATATTTATTTTAAGAAGACAGCCAGTATAAATTACTTTCGATAATTTTCAACTGACATCTTGTTCTTACAAATGAACAGAAGAATATAGGAATTTAGAGACAAAGAAATAAGAAGAGAAGAGTGAGAATAGCATTATCCTTTTGCTTTAACGAATGGTTAATGGACTTGAGTTTATAATTTGCTCCTAGTTTTATCAAAACAGAAAAAATAAATAAATGAAATATTACGAGTTTTATAAATATTTTCATTGTTTCACTCATTTAACTTAATAATAAATTGTTGCAACTAATAAATTTACTTATTGACTATGCTTCCCTACCTAAAGCATCTAAAATGGAATTGCAATTTGATACTTCATTTCACTTGTGACGAGGAATATTTTTCCATTCGAGTCATCAATAAAACAGGTAATTTAAGCACAGGTATTAAAAAGGTATAAAAATCAGCATTTTTTACTTCTTAGGTGGGACTTTAATCAAAAAACATAGCAAGCAATTGTTAAAAAGGGTTGGCTTTGAAATAATAAATCATTGTCATTCTGTACTCTTTGTGACACATTTTTTTTTTAATTTAAATACTACATAAATATTAAGCAATTTTTTCTGCGGATATTTACACAAATAGCTCAGAAAAATTAAACTTAACTTCCTATGATCCTCCCCCCCCCCCCACCAAAAAAAATTCATAAATGGCAAATTTAATAAGTAAAAGAAGAAAAGAAAAAAAACGCTTTTGAAACAGTCATTGTTTTTAAAACATGTTTTTACTTTTATCTATTCATTAATTTTTGCATTTATTTATTTATATTATAATTTATCTCATCTCGACAAAGATAGGAAGCAAAATAAGCATTCATATTATTTAAAAATTTTGTGACTACCTCCCGAAAATGAAAAATGACTACATTTTGAGAAAAACTTTTTTTGTAAACTTCTTCCCTCAAAGCTGGTAGGACACTTTTATACGCCAATTTTATGGAAATAATTGAGGATAATGAACAAAACCTGATGAGACGGCATGTGAAAGCTAGTGTCCACTCGCCTGAAGGACATAAGCATTAAGGTGACAGCTTAACTACTGCCTACTGTAATTAGAGTGCAGAGAGCAAGCTGCAGTGACCAAAGGGGGGGGGGGGTCAAGACTTGAATGATTCCACTTTCTAAATCGTTCAATAGAAAACTTCAGCACTTACAGTAGAAAAATTTTCCTCCCTTTTTGGTCTTAAAGAGTTTAAGTTTAGAAATTTCCCGAAAATTTGTTTGAATGACTTACTCATGGGGGACAGGCTATTAACTTCCTGGGGGCAAGTGGTTGACATGTATTTACTACTGTTATATTTATTTTGAATAAATTGCAACAAGGTCTTCTAGATATTCAAATGATTAATGGTGGCTGGGGGAAAATGTCGTGGTCACAAAGTCCTCCAAGTGAAACGATACCTCTGGGGGTGCTGGGCCAAGGGTTTGCTCGACCTTTGGTTCTGGTTCAAAAATAACAGAGCGCTCTTCAGGGCCCTATCCCGATTAAACCATGATATGTGGTAAGTACGGGGGATCCTGGAGTGTGTGTAATATGTGAAGATATTCAAATATGTCCTCCAAATTTTGTGCATCTAGCACAAATCTTTCAAGGTGTTAGAACTTCATTTTATTGCCAGAGCAGTAGATGAACTGTAGGAATACAATCAAGTCACTTCCTAATACTTTTCTCATATACTTCAAAGTACTACTTACTTTTACAAATGTTAATTTGCAGGTTGCATCTCCATTTTCTTCAGTAATAAGCATTTCTCCATACTGGTCAGCCCATCGTTGACTGCTGAACAAGTTGTGAACACATGTAGTAACTTTATTCCACTGATAGTGATCATTTGTTCTAAAGTAAGATAAAAAACAACTAAAAGTCTAATTTTTATAAATAATCTTGATAATTTACCAAAAAAAAAAATAAATCATGAAATAAAAAAAAATATATTGCATTGGAAAAATTAAAATATCTGATATTGTAAAATCCATATGCCAAGTAGCTCATTTTAGCATTAAAATAGTTTTACACTCAGAATCTGTGCATTAATTTTTCTACTTAGATTATAAATATCCAGTTATCTTAATGATGATCTCAATACTAACCATAAGTATTGGGTCACCTTCAAAAATTCACATTTTTACCGATTTCTGGAGAAATAAGGGACAAACTGTTTCCTCTAATTATTGTTAAATAAAAAGTATAATACAGCTGTCATTTTCCAATAAAAATTAAATCAACCATGCATTTAGAAGACTGAGAAAAAGTTGAAGAAAGAAAAAAAAAGAAAACTGATTGTTCTTCGTTGTAAACAGAGGAACAGTGCCAGAGGACTGGAAGCTGGCTAACATAATGCTGTTCAGCAAGAAAGGATCTAAAGGTGATGCAGGAAATTACAGACGGGAAATTATATGAGTGATGGCCTCCACTCTTTAGCGAAGACGGGGAAAATGCGAAAAGCCAGTTAAGCAGAAGTTGCTAAATGGGTTAGCGAATCGTGGAAGAATGTAAAACAAAGCGCAATCATAAACAGATTTAAAGCCGCCGGAATCTGATAACCGTGCTGTTGAGGACTCTGCTGACAGTGATTCCGAAATTGAAGAGCCCAGTGTGCAACTCAATAAAACTATTTTAAATTTGTTCCATTTTTGTAGTGATGATTCAGACTTTGAAGGATTTGATTGAAAAACTTTTAAATAGTTGATACTTCATAATTACTTTCCTTATATATTTTATGTTTAATGCTCTTTTAGACTATATATTTAATGTCCGTTTATACTTTACATTTAATTTGCTTTGAAACTTCATAATTCGTGGGCTTTTAAAATACACTTAATTTTGCTCATAATTTTAATTTTTGTTTAACAAAAACTAGAATAAATTTCATTTACAATT
This sequence comes from Uloborus plumipes, assembly GCA_038373865.1. NCBI lineage: Eukaryota > Metazoa > Arthropoda > Arachnida > Araneae > Uloboridae > Uloborus > Uloborus plumipes. Next base: position 148,965 of record JAXGGA010001260.1, read on the forward strand.
GCAAGTTTCTTCTGAAGAATTGATATGCGGCCCATATACAATATTTTTTTAACAACATAAACATTATTTCATATGCAGCTCTAACGCGGGTGCGGCCGATGCGCCAACTTTTAGGGTATTTAAAACTACCTTATTTATTTTGTTATGTTCTTTTCAAACAAAAAAATAAAGGAAGGAAGGAAGAAAGAATCATTTACTGAACTTAATTTTTATAACGTTAATGATAAGTAGTAGTTCATAAGTAATACAAAAGACACTACAATAGTTGGAATTATGAAGTGTCGGTAAGTTGACAACTGCTTAGCTCGACATATTTTTGTGGTCCGGTGGAATGTCGAATAACTGAAGTTCCACTGTATTATCAGATAGATGGAACTGAACACATAGTAAGTATATCTCCATTTTCCTTCACCCTACATTCCTGTTTTGACAGGAATGTGTGGACTTCACAATAGTGAAACAAATTGATTACCTAAGAAATTTACTTACTTTGGTAAGTACACGTGGATAGTTCCTAAAGGCAAGATTTCCATAGACTTCCCCCAAAATTTTGTCTTAATACGCATATCTGAAACAGTACACTCAAACTTAGTATAAAGATCTTCAATATTTTTACATTTGATTTTTCACAAAAATGAATAATGTGTTTTTAATCAAGGAAAAATTAGAAACTATACTAATGTGAAAAACATAATCATAGGTGCTAGAAGAGTGTTATAGAGGGGGGAGTAGCTGCATGTCAATTCTAGGTTAATATCAAAGCACAATAACATTCTAGATAACTATCAAATAACAACCTGGTAAGTTGCCAATTTTTCTTCTCATCAGTTGGCAAGTTGCTTTCATTTAAAAAAGGGTTGAGTTTCAAAATATTTTTTCCCTAATTTAAAACTTACATTTCTTTTAAGAATCCTATAATAAAATGTACTATCTCTTTCAATTACAAAATATTTCATGAAATTCATGAAAATATTATGTAAATGAAAGAGGACATTATTTATGAAAACAATGCTTTTCTTCTTCCAAAACAGAGCCTTGAGACAGAGCCAAAACAGTCTCCTTTCTTCTGTTTCTGAAGAAGCAGGATGCCTCATAGTAGAGCAATTAAAGTGCTGCATACAAAATGAAATATTGCATTTTCATAAGGACACTAAGCAAATCTGATTTTACTCTCGGAGCCAGATATGGAATGCTTAAGGGATAAGAAATTATTATAAATTACTGAAAATTACCTTGTTGGAAAATGAAATTTTTCGATTCTGCATGGCAAACAGAGACAGGTGGGTGATGGCTAACCTATTTAACATGAAAGAATGAAAATCAATATGGCATTAAAAAACAAATTTTTATTTCAAAATGATTCCAAGACCAAATCCAGAATGATTCCAAATATTGCCTAAACAGGAAATTTGAAGTACATGCAGTCAAACCTTGTTATCATGAAATTGCTTAACGTGAATTATCACTTTACATAAAATACCTGTGTGAACCCTAGAATTAGCAATCACTTAATAATTTATCATTCAAGTTGAAATTCTATCAACATAATTATCATGGTCCTATAAATTTTGAGTTAACGAGGTTCAATATTATATAATGTATATATTTGTTTGAAAATTATCCTAAAATTGATTCTGAGGACAGAAAGACATTAAATATGATTCAAAAGTTTTCAAGTCACATAATACAAAACTGATAAAGTAATTGACTCATTCTGGTCTGCTTTTGAAAGCAAAATCCACAAATGTTCTTTATTACTATCACTTCTTTCAAAACTTTTTCTAATATTTTTTGTTATGAAGATTTAGAAATTATTCTTCGAAATACAGTACAAATGATTTGTACAACTTTATTCCAAGACATTTTATCTATCATATATGCCAAAGGAGACCCTATATCTTATTAACCCTTTGAGGATTAGCGCACAAAAAATGAAGCAGTCACGGGACTGAATATTCTGAAGGGGAACTTAACCACCGGCCGAACCATTTTCAGAAGTTAAGCACAAATTAGTCAAATAAAATCAACATTTCAACATAACTACTTCAATTTTTTTAATTTGTAAGTATTGTAGTACTAATTAACATTTATTAATATAAAGAATATGACATCAATAGAAGTAAGTGAATTTAGTAAAACATTAAAATTTTAGCTATGCACAGGAAATAAATGATACACTCAAGAACAAAGTTACAAACATCATGCACATAATATTTTAAAGAAATGGAAATTAAGTAATAATAATCAGTATGTGATGTAGTTTTGATTCGAAAATACACCAATGAATGTAAGCTAAATATAATCCCACATAATAAGACTAACATTTCTTTATAGAGAACTCAAGAAACATCCCCCTTTCTTCACTTACGATCTTATTGCAATTTCTTAGTCTCCAAATGGAAACTTAAAAGGAAGCATAATAATCTTGAACTCCAATTCCTTATTTAAATCCCATGTGTACTTTCACTAAGCAAGGAATTCAAATCATCTGAAAAACACAGCCAGAAAAACTTCACTCGTCTTCCTCCCTCATATTATTAGTCAGTTTAATGTAGTTTCATTTCCATTAATCTTAACGAAAAAAAGGCAAAGCAAACAAAAACAAATGAGTCCTTTAAAATGACATGAATAGAGTAAAGAATCTCAGTTTGTATTACATTAATGAATCTATCCAATTTGAAAACACAGTAAACAGAAACTGACATGAACATCAAATACCATACAACTTGAATGCTGTGGAAATTATAGCCATTTAGAGCAATCAAGTAACATTGAAAAATTTGAATAAATCCTTTTATCTTCAGTTAGCCAAAGTGCGACAATAAGATCTTAGGGCAAAAGATACCCTGAGCAGGTAGAAGCTGAATCATTGTGTCCTGCTTATGGGACGTTGGTCCCAAAATAGAGATTTTTGTATTTTTTATACAGGTTAAATTATTTTAATAACTACCTACATGTTACATGTAACATTATATGTCTTACATATCACATAAATATTGTTTGCTAATCGAAATATCGTAATTTAATGTTTTTTCTTTTGAAAAATTTTACCATTTACTGAACAAAAAATGTGAACTATAACATTTCATAAGAAAGTCTACATCTGAAAAGAAAAGTTATAATCATCTTTATACACAAATATTAATCATTAAAGAGTACAGTTCAACTGACAATGCTTTTGCAAACTCATGGAAAAAAGAGATAGAAAATAAAGTTATACTTGTTCTGCTATGAATTGAAACCCTTTATCTTCTCTAATACATTCAAATGTTTCTCCTAAAACCGGATTAAAAGGTTTATGACCAGCTCTATGATATGAGGAGCTGTAAGCAGACACAGCAAAGGCAGCTATATAAACCTGAAAAGATTTAAAAAATCAGTTATAAAAACATATTATATATATATATATATATATATATATATATATATATATATATATATATATATATATATATATATATATATATATATATATATATAATACAAATAAAAATAATAATAATGAAATAGAAAATAGAAAATGGCACATTAGGAGAAGTGAAAGGAGAAAGGTTGAATCCAGAGCTCATCAGCCGTGGGGGATTCAAGAGTGGTCGAAAGACCAAAAAATTTAAAAATAAACTATAAAGAGGATGTTTAAGTTCAAAATATGCAGTCTACAGATCTTCATTGGGCAAAAAGCACCAATGAATGGGCTATTCTATGGGCCATCTATGGGCTTTTGGTGTGGTCTCTTCGTTTTTCTTCTTACAATTCTGTTATTTTATATATATATATATATATATATATATATATATATATATATATATATATATATATATATATGTGGTTATTAAGAAATTTGATCATACTAAAAATAAAAAAACAAAAGTACAGCATACCATTCTTTCATACTGATCAACAGTTTCTGCAGCTTTATCAAGAAGCTCACTATATTCTAATTCTTCACAAAGTCGCTGCAAAATAAATGAAACCCAAGCAAAAATAAGTATATACTTCCATTATTCAAGTATTTTATAAATACTCACATGTATATACAGAGTTCTGTTTTAACTTGCATGACCTTTATTTTGTCAACTGTTCATCCAAATGCATACTTTCAATTGCAAAAAGGCTCAAAATAAAGTGCAAAGTGAAGAGGTTGAAAGTTTGAAGTGGAAATTTTTTTTGTCAAGCACCACGAAAAGTAACTTTTCATATAGACTCCAGGTCTCTTAACTTATGTTTAGGAAACAAATCTCCAATGAGAAATAATTTCTACACAAAACAATTTGAAAGATTTGAGATTAAAACCCAAGGAGAAAAAAAAAGTTCAAAGTCTTCAGAGACCTTACAGAAAATGAGATTGAAACAGGCCCGTCATTTCAAGTTTTTCAAGGGTGGGAGGGGGGGGTTAAAGGGCGAAAACACAATGCAATTTCATCGAAAAACAATCAAAACCACTCCCACTTAAATGCAAATACATTAATTTCTCAGAGCCTGGGGGGAAGGAAATGCCCCCCTCTGAGATTCCAAAATGAGGGGCCTGTATTGAAATATATCTGATGTCCCAGACTACTTTCATCTTCACTCTGCACACAATTTTGAGCATTTTTGCCGTTGGAAGTATGCATGTAGGACAATCGGTTGCAAAAATGAAGGCTATGCAAGTTAAAATGCAACATTCTGTATATAAATGATAATGACTCATAGAATTGCATGGTGGACAATTAATTTTCTCCAGATTTAGTTAATGCTTTAAAATTAGTCAAGAAATAAATAACTGAAAAAGTATATTGATGTGACATAACAGAAAGGGAAGGTGAAATCTAAAAACCTATTTTTTCATATTACACTTTTTACAGTATTTTTCAAAGAAAAAAAAGTTAAAAATATGAATTTTAGTTAAGTGATCATCAATTTAAGTTAAAAAATTAAAATACAGAACAAATGCTAGATTTATTTATTTGTTTATTTACTTAATAAATTCTTTTTCACTGCTAAAAGAAAATATTTACCCATTACATTGTACAAATGGAATATCAAAACGAACCATTTTAAAAATTTAAATATCAAAAATGTTTAATTAAAGTACAGTTGAACCCGCTTAATGGAATATCGGTTAATAGAATATCCCGCTTAATGTAATACTTTTTCAATGTACCGGATCCGTAGTAAATCATTTCTGTGTTAAATTTCCTGGTTAAAGTAATACATTTTTTGAAGTAATCCCGGTTAAAAGAATAATTTTTAGATATGCTGATGTCGATATTTTCCCATTTCCAACCGATTCCATTCAGATCTCTCGTTCTACAAAGAACAATACTGAATGTGAAGCATATGAAAGGCTTCGAAAGTCTTTTTTGTCACTTTGTTGGAGCAGAAAAAGGCAATTCCTAGGATTTATAGAATGTATATATAAGCTATAAGCTAAGCTTTTATACAGGGACTCTAGTAATATTATAAGAAGCCTAATCACTTGTTTTACTAACTAGAAAATCATGTTACTGACTTGATGCATTCACAGAGCTGTAAACAGCCTAAAATATCCAACTTTTTTAGCAACAAATAAGTGGGTAACACTGCACGTAATTTTTCAAAAAATTGTTGCAAATATGTATATTTTACCGTAAAATAAAATAGTTTCTTATCCAATTTCTTCATTTTAATGTGTTTAAATCGCATTAATTAATATGTTTAAAGTTAATTATTGAATATTTGTTGTTAAATATACCTGTGGTTAAGGCAATTTTTATTGCATTCTTGGTTTAAATGCAATTTGAAACGTCGTGTATATGGGATCCCGGATAATGGAATATCCCGCTTATTAGAATAATATTTCGTGGCAAATTGGCTATTCCATTAAGCGGGCTCGACTGTATCTGAATTCATAGAGATCAACGTCAATAACAAAATAAAATTGTCTTTTAAGGACAAATTCCTTACCTGTAATACACATAATGGTTCATTTAAAGTAACAGGCATGCTAACTTTACAAAGATCTTTTCCAATGTTTTTAAACAAGAGATTACATAGGCTAAAATCTCCTGTATCAGGTTTAGGAGCAGGAAGCTTTGAACGCCGCCCTGTATTACAGGTCGGCAAAGCAGGCACTTCAGTAACTGGAACAAAGGTATTTAAAAATGAATTATTTCACAAAATAAATGGGAAAAGTAAAATTATTAAATGATAATTTTGTTTCTTGGGGGCTCTCAACAAATGTCATATAATTTTAAAAATTTATTTGAACCTCCCTATTAGACATAAAGTGTCACACTTCACCATATCCCCTCTCCCTCTCCTTGTTACATGCTATGCTACAGTCCCAGATAACCACAGCCTTCCGCCAGAAGGCCTAAACTGATCCCGAAGCTCCGGCGATTGGCAAATCATACAAATGACTCCTTCAGGAGTCCTATGAGTAACACTAATCCGCTATTCCTGAAACGCTCGTTCTGTGGAGTCTTTCTGGATTGTTCGTGCATGCTCATTGTTCAGATTCTTACCCTCTTCCCGCCACTGCTCTCGGTGAGCGCCATTGAAGTCGGATTTAAATTCAGTTGTGTTGGTGCTCTTTTTTCCAGCTGCTACCATCTTTGTGAAAAACAAGTAGGTTCGACTTTATTTTCTATTGTTTAATTGTGTGTATTTTATGTATAGCTTCTTTATATTTATTTGTTCCCCGTCTATCCTTAATTTTATTACATAAGCTAGCAAAAATAATCCGTTTCCTTAGAGTTGTCAATTTCCTTTGTATGCTTTAAAAGCCGAATTTTTAAAGCCCTTGTATTCTTTTTGTAGCGCAGAAGTGGGAATAATCCTGAATTTGTCGTTATTCCGAATTGTGTAGATTAATTGTCCTTTCCCAATTCTTCTAAAAAGTTTAAAATGAAAAGGCCTAAGAGGAAAGTCCCTAACAACACAATGATATCTTTAAGAGCTCCCGCGGACGTCATCTTTAGGAGAGTCTGACATCCGCTGGCTGTCTCGTAAAAATCCGACAGCTGTCGTTATATTGTCGAAAAGTACACTCCTGTTGCTATCCAGCCGGCATCATTCTTCAGACACTTTTGGGATCATTTTATGACAAGTGTAGCAACAGGAGTGTACTTTTCGACAATATAACGACAGCTGTCGGATTTTTACGAGACAGCCAGCGGATGTCAGACTGTCCTAAAGATGACCTCCGCAGGAGCTCTTAAAAACATCATTGTGTTGTTAGGGGTGTAGGGATGCACCAATTAATCGGCAGTATCGATTAATCGGCCACTTTGCCGATTATTAATAATCGGCAAAATCTTGCCGATTAATCGGCGAATTTTTTTAATTTTTTTATATTATCTTTTAAAGTATACCTTCACCAAGAAACTATGATAAATTGTTTTATTAACAGTAAATAAATGTTATTTTCTGAAATCCTTACTATAACATACAGTATGAAAGTGTACAGAGTAAAAACAAAAAAAATAGTTCATAGAAAACGTAAAACTGATTGGAATATTAAAAGATAACCCTCTGCAAATTCCTAAAATTTTAAGTTGGAATTCAAAAACATGAATATTTCATTTCTCTCATAATCAGTCAAATATTGCTGATCAACCAGCGGAAAAGATGTTTAATTCAACAATTTTTGAACACAATATTACGATGGATAAATTTATAAACAAGAAATGAATAATTTTCTGCAAACAAGAATTACACATTTTACGAAAGTGTAATGAGTAAAAACAAAACAAATAATTCAAAGAATGAAATACAAAATAATAATAATAATAATAAATTGCCTCTCAGTTGATATAAATAATTTCATAATTTAATATTCCTATTCTGAATAAATCTACTTATAGACAATGTTGCAACATTTTTCATGTCTCGATATTTTTCTCTTTAGCTCATTGCTTTTAAATAACCTCTAATTTTCAAAGAACAAGTCCTGAATTAAATGGCTACTTATAGTTGAAAATTAAATTTAAATTAAGAGCACCCCTAAATTAAAGTGCTCATCACAGTTCCTCCCCCCCCCCCCCAATTGTTTTAATAACTACTATGTCTAGTGTGTTAATGTAATTTTATTTACAAAAATATTTTTAAAATTTCAAAGGAAGTTAATAAAATTTTGAAATTATTTAGCATGGAAAAATGGAGAAAAATCTTTTGTCAAAAACAAATAAGTAACCATTTTTAAAAATCGGAATTGCATTAGAAAAATGAAAAACAATGAGGGTGAAGTTGGTAATATTAAGCCATCGATCTTTGTTGGGGACTATAATTTGACAAAGACCAGCCTAGCTGGGCCCAGAGACTTTCGCACAAGCAGCGCAACCCTTACGAAAATGGTTGACAGAGCCTTATAGAGTTCTATAGAAAATTATATAGAAGTCTATAAAAAAGTTCCTATAGAAATTTTTTCTATATAACTCTATAGATATCCATATAGAATTTGAGATTGAAGTTTCTATAGAAAATTTCTTCTATAAAATTCTATAGAACTGCTATAAGAATTCGAACGTACAATTTCTATAGTAAATTACTTCTATAAAATTCTATTACAATATTTATAGAACTTGTACATGAGGTTTGTATAGATAATTAATTCTATAAAATTTTTTGAATTTTAATCAGGAAATTTTCTCTTACTGTAGAATTTAAAAAATTGAAAAATCGTTCAAGTGAAAGCAATTATTACCTTTCAAGTGTTTATATAATTACCCTTCTATTAAGTAAAAAAAAAGTCCTCTATCTCCTATTTACTTTAGTAATTTTGTTTCAACAGTTTACTTTTTTAAAGGTCAGTTTTTTTTTTAATTTTGGGGTCTTTAAAAAATTAATAAATAAAACGATTTTTCTTTGCAAAAAAATTTTCTTTGCAAAAAATTTTTTTTTAATTTATTTTTGTTGAAAAATTTTTTATGCTAATTTTTAGAGGAAAAAAATTTGTTTGCAAAATTTTTTTGGAAAAGTATGTTTTCTTTTCGCCAGTTTTCAGATTTTTTTTTTCTTGCGAAGTTTTTTTATTTATAAAAAAGAAAAAAGAAAAAAAAAATTCAAAATTTTTGAGATCCAGAACATTGAAATTCATTTTTCAGTTTCAAAAGACTTTGTTTTTGTCGCGCGCCGGGAAACCTGCGACCTGCGCATGCGCCATATCTGTTTCTCCTCCCTTTTTCTGCCCCTGCCTCGAACGTCGAATGGAAGAGGAATCGCCATTATCCCCACGTGCGATCGTCATTCGTGTTTCACAGTAATATGCTGAGCTGATTACTAAAGTAAGTGCATTTTTGTGAACTAAAGGATACATATTTGTCATGTTATCTGGATAGGTTAATATTAGGCCCACAAGGCTGTTAAAAACATTGTTATGGATATAAAAAGTTTGACAACATGGCGTTGCGTCGTTAGGGATCTTCTGTTCGTGCGGATACCTTTTGGCTTGGATCGCGAAATATTAAAACCCCGATCGGGACAAAAAATATCCGTATTTTCAGTTCGTGCAACTTAGTAATAATGCCAAAGACACTAACAAACAAATGTGGTCACTAAGACATAAGCTTTTATTTAGTATAGTTAAGTACTATCTCCGATGAAGTTAATTATGGGTTAAAAACTTAAATTTATAAAAGTTTTTTACATTTTTTTTTTTTTTATTATATTTTTTTTTCCGTTTGGTTCAATGTAATGAAAATTATGAAATCCTTGTAACAATAATATTTAATTTTTGCATTCCAGATATTTTGCAAGGTAGAAACAAAATATTTTAGGTTGAGAAATTTCACTTTTTAAGATAGTTTTATATGCATGGTCTAATCTAATAGTATCTTCATTTGTACAAGTGTTATCTAAAACAATGTTCAAACTTGTTACTCTCATTTTTAACCATCCAGTTAATATGACAGCCGAATGTATCCTTTTTCTCATGCACTTACTTCAGTAATTTTGAAATAATATAGTAGCTAAAAGCAATTGAAAAAACCAACATATTATACAATCACAAGTTCACATGCGCTTAACTTTTATTTTTATGTGCTTTATTTTTAGTTTTATAATTATGCCGAAAACCACAAGTAAATTAATGTCATATCTCAATCATGCACTTTTACTGAGTAAATTTAAGTGCTGTTCCGATTCATAATAAAGTTTCTGGTATATAATAAAGATTCTGGTTTAAAAACTTAAGTTTTATCTTATAACTAATGGGGGGGGGGAGGGAAGCGCGTATTAAAAAAAAAAATTCATTTGAATTTGATTAAATGTAATGAAATTAATTATGAAATTCTTGTAGAAATTTTAACACTGCATTTCAAATGCTAGCAAATTAGAAACAAAACATTTTAAATTGATATATTTCACTTGTTTAAGACAGTTTTATATTGTATGCATAGTTTTATCTGATAGTACCCTTATTCGTGCAATTAATAAAGTACATGTGTAGAGGCTCTATAAAATGATCTACAGAGGCTCTATAGGAAGATCTACACAGGCTCTATAAGAAATACCTATATAGAGGCTTATAGAATTATGGCCCAATTTTCTATAAGCTGTTTTTTATAGTATTCTATAGAGAAAAACTCTGTAGGTTTCTATAAAATTAGTTCTATAGAATTCTATAAAAATGTTCTATAGAAAATTGGGCCATAATTCTATAAGATTCTATATAGGTATTTCTATAGATTTTTTTATAGAATTCTATAGACCTATTTTCATAAGGGAAACCATCGGATTTACGTTGGGAAAAGGTTGAGAATGCATCGCAAGGTCGGAGAAACGTTCTGTTGGAAATTGGCTCTTTTTAAACACTCAATCCAACCATTCGAATAATCGCGAATGAGTATTTAAAAAGAACCATTATCCAAACAAACGCTTTTCCAACCACTTTCCTACTTTCAAACCTGTTTCACCTTCATTCCCAACTTGTTTCAAGCTCATTGCTGATTTGTCAGTTCTGCGACGCATGCGTAATGGAGGGCTGTAGAGGGCTCGAAAGGAGGGCTTGAAAGCCATTTCTTTTCATTCCAAGGACAGAATATTGCCCGTTTACATGTGCTTGCATCGTCTTCGGACTTTGCACTTGTAGCTCAAAATGAGTGTGCAATCTTCACTATATATTTTTGAATCTCCCAAAGTAAGTGAAGAGTTTTGTGAATTTTTTGAATTTCGTGTTATTCCTTTATTTAGCATGGGTACTTTTAAGTGTTGTGTGGTTTTTTAATTGGTTCTCTTGTTCTTTATCATATGATGTATGAACTGTGCTGTAATTTTCACGATTTGGTCCCATTTGTTTCCTTTTGATAATTTTAACACCCTTCATTCTCACTTTGAAATTAAGTGTGAGTTATTTGAATAATTTTCATCCTCATTGTTCTGTCTTTGCTTTAGGAAAAAACGAAGGGGTTTGTTACTCTTCTATTAAAATTAAGAATAGGTTTCTAACTATATAAGTTGTACATGTGTTGCATAGAAATAAAATAGTATCTTTTCATGAACTTTTCTTGTTGATGGATAAAATAACATAATTCTTTTAATATAAAAAAAGATGAAAAAAAAGAATAAGTTGAGTACTTTTCATAATATTCGAGTTAAATCAACAACATTTCCTTTCATTTGCTTGTTTAAAAGATGTAACTGAATCTGTGTGTTTGTCTGTGTGTTTTTTTAAGTGAATATTATTTAATTTTACAAATTTTTAGATTTTCTGTGTGTTTTTATATATTGTATTTGTATTTTAGTTGTTCTACTGTTCCACATCCATGGATTTGTGTTTTTACACTGGTGGTTAAAAAAAAAAAGATTAGTTTGATTACTTTTAATGGTAGGATTTTATATTCCGTCTTAAGAATAATCTTGCTGGTAACTAATATTTCCTGGGAAAAAAAAGAAAGAGAAACAGATGTGAGGCATAATTGTGCAGAAAAGGAGGAAGAAAAAGTAAAAGTTTCTTTGTAAATCAACGTTTAACATTTTTGTTCATATGTTATTGTATAAATACACATTGTATAATTAAAAACACATACAGTTGTTCTAAATCTTTTTATATAGTTGGAAAATAGTAGGTTTTGCATTGAAATTTATATTGGAATAATCAGGGTCGGACTGGGAACAAAATTCGGCTCGGGCATCCACGGAAAAGCGGCGCCTCTCCATATATATATATATTTTTTAAATCGACATTTATTACACTGTGCGGCGAAAAAAAGGAAAAATAAAAAAAAGCCTTTAAAATACTTCTGACACTATTCCGGCTGATTCTGATGTAAAATGACCCCATGAATTCGAATATGACCA